>PVIR01017527.1:0-34816 GCA_004026965.1 Petromus typicus | reverse complement strand
CCCTGTCCACAAAAAAAAAAAAAAAAGAATTAGGAAATAGTTATACACACAGCACTGCAAACCTTCAAGTGTAGTGGGGGAGATGCTGGTTTGACAGAACAGGCCATAAATTCTCTTCAGGATATACAAATGCTCAGGAATGTTGGAGCATTGCTTTTTGAGCTTTCTGTTATGACCATGTGAAGGCAAAGATGACCCTGGTTTCTTTATTCAGTGTATAGTATATCTAGAATACTAAGACATGACTTTTCATACTTTTCACATCTCTGAGTTTGGTTTGCATCTTCAAATTCAAGGCAATTTAAAATTTGATTAGAAATTTTTTTTTACTATATACAACAATAGTGTATCTGACAATCAATGGCATCTTAGATTTAATGAATTTTTATATTGAACTTCAAGAGCCAACCTTGATACTGGGCAAACAGAAGCAAGTAAAATAGATGTGCCCTTAGACTTCAGAGACACAAATATTCCACTAGGGATACAAATGTCGACCATAATAGCAGTCTATGCTTATTAAGAAGTATTTCTTTGTGTCATAATACAAGTAATAAGGTCAGTGGAGCTTGTTCAGGGACTAGAGGAGACTTTTCCCGGGGAAGTCCCTAACTGGAACTTGAAGGCTGTGTCAGGAGTACTCAGATAAAATGTAGAAAATGATGATCTCAGAGGGGGAAGCAGCTGACCAGGAGGACTTAGAGAATCAGAAAGTAAGACATAGTGGCTGTACACAGAGGACAAATGGAAAGTACCAAACACAAAAGTTTGCATGTCACATAGGGCCTTGTAGACACTGGTAAGAAGTTTGAATTTTCTGATTATGGAGCTTGTAACATAATCCAAAGTATCTTTTTAAAGTGGCACTCAGTAAGATTTGAGAGGAGCTGAAGGTATACGGGGACTAGTTGTGGAGGCAGAGCAATAACAAGGGAGAGATATCTTGGAAAATGCACTGGCCATGGGAATGCAGAATATAGTGGTACATTGGTTCACAAATACTTTTGTTTGCAAACAATTTGGTGTGCAAAGAGAAGAAGAGAGAATCATTAGGGAAAATTTTGTCTTGGTTTGCAAATTTGGTATCAGGTGACACACACAAATACAGCCATTTTTTCCATACAAACACAGGTGTGGCTATCTTTTTCAAAACTGTAGAATATATAAGTTCATGAACTGAGTTACTACTGTAGTGGGTAGATTTGAGATAAATTTCAGAGGTATGCTAAATGGAATATAGTAAGTAAGGCTTAGTGGAGACAAATGGAGCCAAAGTTAACTACCAGAAGAAAACTTATCCTAAGAGAATTTTTAAAATGTGGGCTATTGGACTTGACCCATGGACAATATCTCAGAGTTGGAAGAAATATATGTTTGTAATAGTTGTCTGTAATTCAGATATGAGTACGAGGGACTAGGAATAGAAAGCTGTAAGGAACAACGGAAAGCCTTTTCCACAAGGCACTAGGACACAAGAAGCACTGATAATAGCTTGCATGTCAATGAGAGTAGTATCATCGGGTACTGAAGCATACCTCCCTATTCAGGGTTAGTTGTATAGCACAGTGAATGTTAACAGTATTCATCTGAACCACAGAAGTAATGAGGAATCTCACTGCCTACAGTCTATATCTATGAAAAGAGTAACTTGAGCCTTACCTTCATGATACCACTAACATAGTTTCATGGCCACCAGCCTTTTGCAGAAAATCCCACCTGAGGGAGTTTTAATTGGGAATTTAGAACACTTACATTTAATGTTTTTGGTGATATGGTTAGATATAAATGTACTATTTTGTTCTTTGTCCACTTCTTTGTAACTTTTTCCCTCTTTTCCTACCTTCTTTCAGATATACTTTCTCTTGTCACATGTATTATTTGTTGGCTATTGTTCATAACTATTTTTGTGGCTATTTTAATCTTTATAACATGTACTTTAACATATGGCAGCTTACCTTTAACTAATTTTATATGCCTTCTCCTACAATATAGGAATACTAAAAAGAAAACTTTTTTTTCTCCAAGTTTTTGTGCAATTGTTACCATGTATTTTATTTCCTTATGTATCATAAATCCCATAATTCATTGTACTAGTTTTATCTAAACAAATAGTTATCCTATAAGTGATTTTGATAATTTGTAAAATATCTTGTATTTTTCAAGCACTGCGATTTCTTGTGTAGATACCATTTTAAATGCATTTAAAATTCCTTGGGTAGTTGTAGAATTTAGTTACTATTTTTCTTTTGCCTGTGGGTCTTCTTTTAATGTTGCTTACAGTATAAGCCCTATTATTTCAGCTTCTATTTCCTTGAAAATCCTTCTCCTTCATGTATCTTTTATTGGTTTTAAGATACTAGATTGACATCTCTTTCTAATCAGTACTTCAGAGATTTTCCTCATTTATTTCTTATTTTACTGTTTCTAATTTAAAATCTGTTGTCATGTTTCTACCTATGTACATAATAGATCTTTTTTTCTCTGGTCAGTTTAATTATTTCCTTTCTATCCTTGGTTTTCATCAGTTTGATTACAATATGTTTTACTGTAGTTTCCTTAATTTTTCCTGTGTTTGGAGTTCATTAAGGTTCTTAAATTTGTAGATTAGAGTTATCATTATATCGGGGAAATTTTTATCCATTGGTTTTGAAATAATTTTTCTGTACCTCTTTCTGTATTTTCTTCAGAGACTTAAATTATCTGTATGCATATTAGGTCACCTGACATTATTCTAAGCTCCTTAAACCTTTGCTCTCTTTATGGACTTTTTGTTTTCTCTATCTTGGTCCATCTGTGCTGCAATAACAAAATAGCACAGACCAAAACATTCATAAAAGGCAAAAAATGTCTCACAGTTTCAAAAGTTAAGAAGTATCAGCAGGTTCATTGTTATGTAAGGATCTGATCTCTATTTCCATATGGTACTTTAAATATTGAGTCCTTTGGATGAGGGGATGACTATGTCTTCACATGACAGAAGATGGAAAGGCAAAAGGGGACAAACCTGCCTCAGCAAGCTCTTCGAAGTCTACCTGATCTTATTTTTGAGGCCAGAGCCCTCAAGAGTCCATAGACTCACCAAGGCTACACTTCCCAATACAATTACTTTGGAAAATAAGTTTCAATATGATTTTGAGAGGAGACAAAACATTCAAACCATAGCACTCCATGTGTTTGAATTCTCACTGTCTCATATTCAAATTCATTAAGTTTCTACTGCCTTGTCCAATCTGTGATTAAGCCTAACCCAATGTATTTTTCATTGTAAAACATAATTTCCATCTCTGGAAGTCTGTTTTGGTATTTTTACATCTTCACTTACTCAGTCTTTCCCAAGCTTTTGGAGCATACATAATACAGTTGCAACGTGTTTTAATGTCCTTGTCTATTAATTATAACACATGTATTAATTCTGGATTAGTTTTGGTTGGTTTCTTTTTATTATTAATTTTATGCATAAATTTCTTGCTTCTTTCTATTGCTGTAAAGATTTTTAATTAATTCCAGATATTATGTTTTTTACTTTGTTGGGTGGTCTTTTTAAAATTTAAATCAAAATTGAGATATTTTGAGACTCAGATGAGTTATCTGTGAACAGTGTGATCATTTTGTCTTGCTTCTTAGATTTGTTAGGTCAGTATGACATTTCTGAGTAGTGTTAAATCCCTTATAAATGATCAAGTTTTCCAATAAGACTAATGAGAACTAGCACTAATTATCAGCACTGTGGGAACACTCAGTTCTGTTGTACTCTTTGTTGATCTTCCCCCTGACCTCAGTTACTTTTCTTGCATGTGTCCTCTTAATACTTTCCTCAGTGCTACAGAGGAGCCAACTCTCTGTAGACTTCTGAAGTCGTCTGTCTAATTCTCTTCCCTTCAGTCCTTCAATCTGACTCTCTTTCCTATGATCTCTGTCTTCTGTGGAGTCACCAGACCTTCAGATTCATCTCTTTCATTCTGGGACGTGGCAGAGCTGTGCTTAGATTCCTTCTCTCTCCATCACGATCTGGAAACACTCTCAAGACAATGAGATGGAGAGATAGGAAAACTAACTTCATTTGTTTCCCATCTCTCAAGGATCAGTCCTTTTTGTCTAGTGTCTAATGCCTTAGAAACTCTTTTTTTTCATATATTTCATTCTGATTTTTTGTTTTGATCCAAGATGAAGAATAAATCTAGTCCTTGCTATTCTATCTTGACCATAAGTAGACATCACTGCCACGTTCTTGGATATTTGATATGCTTTTAAAATCTGATATAGAATATAAATAAACTGATAATTTTGATAATTGAAATAATTATCAGAACTCGCACTACTCTCTAAATGCTGAAAATACACTTGTTCTAATAAATGAAGACTGCATTTATTAAATATACAACCCATGAACAATAAGACTAAGAATAAATTTTGTGTAAAGGACTTAAAAATTGTATGTGTGAACATGATTATTAGTATCCAAGTGGGATATTAGTTTTGCTTTTAAAAAAAGCCCAACCAGGGGCCAGGGAGTTAGCTCAGTGGTTCCGGCACCTGTCTTGCAAGTGCAAGGGCCTGGGTTCGATTCTCCAGTAACCACATACCATACTGGGTATGGAGACTCACACCCAGTAGCAATCAGTACCACATACCACAGTGCTGGGTGTGGTGGCTCACGCCTGTAATCCCAGCACTCGGGAGGCAGAGGCAGGAGAATTGCTGTGAGGTGAGTTTGAGGCAGAGCTCAGGGCCAGCCTGAACCACAAAGCGAGACCCTGTCTCAAAAAAAAACCTAAAAAAAAATTAATAATAATAATAATAATAATAAATAAAAAAGACCACCCAAATATTTGTTTAAAAGTGATATGTGACATTATATTTAGGCTCACAATTGTTGATTATTCTTAATTGCTTTTTGCATTACATACTGTGGACTGCTTGATGGAATGTGACTTTACCTTCTGTCCAGCAATTTCTCTTCACAAGTCAGTTTTGCTCAATGGTTCCCTCTCAATTTGTCACTAAATCACATAGTTATTTACTTTAATTACATTCACTTCAATACTATAATATTCAAGGTGTGCCTACTATGTTAGACATTCAGTAAATCAGAGGGACAATAAGATAGTTCATTTATGCCTAGAACAAGAGTCAGAAAACCACCTGTAAAGACGAAGATGCTAAATATTTTAGGCTTTCAGACCATAGAGTCTCTGTCACAGCTACTAATATCTGCAGTTGTTGCACAAAAGAAGGTATAGACAATACATAAATAAATAAGCTATATTCTAATAAAAATCCCTCATCTAATAGGAAGAAGCAGAGAATTACAAATATAGACAAATGTATGTATGGCAAAGAGGGCATGAAATAAATGGTATGGGATGACAACGAAGAGTGATTCATATGTTAATGCTTGGTTTGTAAATACAATGAATGATTTCATGAAGACAACAATATTTAAACTGATGTATTAAGATTAGATAAAATTATAAGATGGAAGATTTATGAGGAAGAATCTGACGTAAAAAACCAAGATGAGTAAGCACTGAAGATTTAGGAAAGTAAAAAAAAGGTTTATGTTATACTGGAAAGTTGACTACAGTCAGGAGTGCAATAGAACAATAAGTAAAACCAAAGAAACATTTAAAGCATTTAGATGAGCCCAGACAGAAAGACTGTCTTCCTCCTGTGATCTGTGAAGCCCTTCCCTGTCTTCCTTTACCCCATACTGACTTATGTGCTTCTCCTTGTCCCTCTACTAGAGAATCCGCACCTTCACAATAGTGATTATGCACCACTCATCCTAGAATCCCCTCGGTTTCCAGCACAGATACACAATCCAGCAGCATAGCCAAATATTTTCAAGGTTAATTAAAGAAACTAACTACTTTGACACAAACCATTTGATTTTACCAAATGAACAGAGAGAACTTGCAGGAATGATTCAAAGTCTATACCACTGACCAGGAGTGAAAATGCTCACTCTTTACAACATTAGCAATTTTAGTAAGAGATCCTGCACTTGTAAATAGGTTAATTCCTTTAATTCCCTCATCATTTATATTTGACCATAATTAGTAGCCACTTGAAATACAGCTTCTAAGTTAGAATTCTCCACAGTCTATTTCAAGGAGAAAATCCATACAGATAAGTACTAGGGTCTTATTTTTAATCAAGTGGTTAATTAAGTGAATTAATCTTTATGTTTGAATACATTTTTGCATGGAATATGAAATAAATAATTTAAATGGGTTAAAATAAAATCAACGTAATACTAAAATGAATAATAAAGCTTAGAAAATGAGTTAAAAGCATATGTGTTCTGTTAATTATGTAGCAGAAGACAAAACTGCCTATGTTAAGTTTAACCTGAGAACACTGAAATGCTGATAAAGATTTTCAAATCCTTCTGGAATTACTAGTACTTTTATTGAAATGACTTTGTAAAATGTATAGTGTTTTGCAAACACATACTTTCCAAGCAAATCCTTGAAGAAAAACACCAAATGGTTAGCATTTAAATGAACTTCCTGAATTTCAGTGTGAGTAAGTAACTGTAGAGATATAAATTGGTTCTGTCATGTGCACTGAGAAAATGAAGGTAGACATCAAAAATGGAATCTGACTACACACATATAGCTGACAGAAAAGCAAGATCATTTAACCAAGAATTGTATAGAAACAAATTATAACATCATATATCAGCAGGTCTGCTCTTACAACAACTCTGTCTGTGAGACTATGTAGGTGGTACCCGATGACTAGGAATGTTTTTTTGTTAATAAGTGTCACCAAATCAGCAAACAAGTCATGGTAAATATGAGGGCTGAAAACTGTGTCACTGTTTAGAAGAAAACTGTATAGTAATGATATAACATAGACTTCAAAATATTAGAGACAGAAAGACAGTTTTAATCATGGTCATTAAGGGGCTCCAGAGAAATGTTCTCCATGTGACTTAATTAGGTCTTGTAAGATGTTTGTCTTATGATAGTTCTACTGGAAACAATCACAAGAGAAGAGGTTTAAGCATTATGTCCCCTGTCTCCTATCTCTAAGTCATGGGGTCCAAACTGCAGTTTGAAGTGAGAATAAAAAGATACTCTCCCTTCTGCCCAAAGAGGAGCACTCCTTCTAATCCTTCTCAGCCCAGTAGAAATTGAGTCAAACAAAATACAATGTGATATTGGTGTGTATGTCATAGAGACTGAACTGGTCAGCTTTCCCACTGCTGTGACACAAAACTATAATGAAGGGAAGGTTTAACTGGCTCATGATTTTAATTCATGACCCAACTGGCTCCAAGGCAGAAGGCTTGGTGAAAGCACAAAGAAGAGCAAAGCTGTTCAGTTCAGACCTGCCAGCAAGCAGAACAGGGAAATGGTGCACGAAAGGAAGGGAGGAAGAACCAAGCTTCGATCTTAAGGCTATGCTTCTCTGACTCATCCAGGTGCACCTAGGTTGCTGTTCCGCCAGTTTCCCAAGTGAATCTGAAAGGCAGTCAAGTTGACATTCCACTCTTAATGGCCATGAGGACACAGGGGCTAGTGAATAAGTTCCCATTAACCAAAGTTGGAACTATTAAAACAACAAAATAATATAGTATTGGAATATAAACCATTTTATAAGATAAATGTTCATATTGATATAGATAATTGCATAAAATAACAGGTGCATAAACAAACAGTGTATTCAGAAAATTACCAAATAATTTATGTAGCTATTCTGCCCTCAAGTAGGCAGAACACAGTTCTTCACCATTTAAGACAGGGTCTCCCAAAATGATTTCCTTCTGAAGAGTAAAGTATAGAAAGTAAACTGAATGGAAAAACATGATGCATATTACCTCACACAGATGATCAAATTCAACATCAAGTGATATGATATTTATAATACAGGGGAGATCAAAATATAGGGTAAATATTCAAATTTTTTAAAAATACAATTGAAGGTACTTTGCAAATTATCTCCCCATTGCTTGAAATACACTTGTCATTCTTGCTGCTTTCTGAAGTGGTAGTGGCAGTCCTTTTTAGCGAGTAGCTTTACAAGGTGCGTTCAAAAATATGAATGCTGGGCCGGGGATTTAGCTCAGTGGTTCTGGCGCCTGTCTTGTAAGCACAAGGACCCGGGTTTGATCCCTGGTTAACCACATACAATACTGGGTGTGGAGACTCACACCCACCAGCAGTCAGCACCACATACCACAGTGCTGGGCGTGGTGGCTCACGCCTGTCATCCCAGCACTCGGGAGGCAGAGGCAGGAGGATTGCTGTGAAGTGAGTTTGAGGCTGAGCTCAGGACAGCCTGAACTAAAAAGCAAGACCCTGTCTCAAAAAAAATAATGCTACTGTCAAATGACATCCAACAAAAAAAGCAGGCTTACAAAAATGTTGTATGCGGTAATTCCTCCACATTATTTAGCTGATCTGGTACTGTGCAACATCTGCTTCTTTTCCCAAAGAAAAAAATTACCCAAAAAAGTAAACTTTTTAAGTAGATTTAAGAATAATGAGCTAACAATGACGACACAACTAAAGATACTCATGAAAAATGTGGCAAGAACCACAGATAACTGTGCTCAAGAGGACGCATATTTGGAGAGGTATTGATGGCAATTTGTCCTTTATTATATATATATATTTTTTTTAATTTAAAGATTTACCTTAGGTTTTTGTTTTTGTTTGTTTGTTTTTGTTTTTGTTTTTGTTTTTGTTTTGAGACAGGGTCTCGCTTTGTGGTTCAAGCTGGCCCTGAGCTCAGCCTCAAACTCACATCCCAACAATCCTCCCGCCTCTGCCTCCCGAGTGCTGGGATGACAGGCGTGAGCCACCACACCTGGCACTGTGGTATGTGGTACTGGTTGCTGCTGGGGTGAGTCTCCATGCCCAGTATGGTATGTGGTTACCAGGGATCGATCCTGGGTCTTTGCACTTGCAAGACAGGTCTGGAACCACTGAGCTAAATCCCAGGCCTTGATCAGTTTTGTTTTTTTAAAAATTTTTTAATCTTTATTGGTACATTACATATACGCATCATGATTGCACTCCATAATGGGGATTTGTACCAGTATAAGACACAACTCAATTCTCATTTTTTCCCATAGCCCTACCCACCCTACCATCCCCCCATATACATAAGATTTGTTTCCTTACTTTTTTGTTAAAATCTCATCATTTTTCCCCCTTCTCCCTGTTTTACATTGAGCATTTTCTATTTCACAATATATAACATACAATTCTAGGACTCATTTACATCTTTATTTTCTCATATCAGAGAAAAGATGCGATATGTACCTATCTGTGCCCTATTTATTTCACTTATGAGGATATCCTCAAGGTATGTCCATTTAAGTATAAATGATTCAAACTTATCATTTTTTATGCCAGAGCAATACCCCATTCTGTAGAAGAACCACAGCTTTTTTATCCACTCTCTAGTTGATGGACAACTTCAATAAAATGGAAAATGTAGAAGAAATGGATAGATTTCTAGACACACATGAACTCCCAAAGCTAAATAAAAAAGATATATAAATGTTAAATGCCCCAATAACAATCTATGAAATTGAAAATGTAATTAAAAACTTGCCAACAAACAAAAGCCCTGGACCTGACGGTTTTACTGCTGAATTCTATAAAACTTTTAAAGAAAAATTAGTGCCTCTACTTCTGAAACTATTCAATGAAATTGAAAAGGAAGCAGTACTTCCAAACTCTTTCCTGGAAGCAACCATTACCCTGATTCCAAAAGCAGAGAAAGTCCCAACCAAAAAAGAGAACTACAGGCCAAAATCTCTAATGAATATCAATGCAAAAATCCTCAATAAGATCCTGGCAAACAGAATACAGAGAATTATCAAAGAGATTATACACCCTGACCAAGTTGGATTCATCCCAGGGATGCAAGGATGGTTCAACATACATAAATCAATAAATGTTATACACTATGTTAACAGGCTTAAGGACAAAAATCATATGGTCATCTCAATTGATGCAGAAAAAGCGTTTGACAAAGTACAGCACCCATTTATGTTCAAAACTCTTGATCAGTTTTTATTCCCTTTCTGTGATGAGATGAGATGAGAATGGCACCTCACCTCCCCAGTCTTCTTCCCAAAACCCATACTGTTATTTTAATCAAGAGAAAACATCAAATAGTTCCCAGTTGCAAGATATTCTACAAAATACCTAAGCAGTACCCAACAAAATTGCCTTCAAAATATGAGAAAATTGACAAGAATCCTGGTAGCACAACAAACAAAATCTCTGAGAGATGATGATCACATACATGCTGATTTCCTGTATGGGATCCTTGAACAACAGCTACAAAATAATAATCCCTGCCTATTGCCACCCCCTTCCTATCAACTGCTCTCAAGGAAGTAGTTACATATCTGCACCTGGATTCCCAGAGCGCCACTCTGTGGATAATGGGAAACTATGGGACAAGCAGAGC
The DNA here is from genome assembly GCA_004026965.1 of Petromus typicus. Taxonomy (NCBI): domain Eukaryota; kingdom Metazoa; phylum Chordata; class Mammalia; order Rodentia; family Petromuridae; genus Petromus; species Petromus typicus. The sequence goes on along the minus strand of PVIR01017527.1, from coordinate 24,376 downwards.
AAGGAAGAGAAGGAACTTCCCTCAGGAAAGAGAGAAGTGGGCAGGGCAGGGCAGCCCCATCCAACAAAAGTACAGGGGGACCATGAAGTATCTATGATTGAGGAGGGAACACATTTAATATGCAACAAATATTTAAGGTTTTTGAAAATGTAAAGATCCAAATTCCCTTCTCCAAACTTTTGATATACCCAAAAATTTGAAAATGAAAATCTTTTCTGTAGCTTGTTCGGCAGGAAAAGCTTTTGTGAACTAATGGGAAGCTAATTATAGGTTCCTCATATCCCATTTAATGTGAATATTCATACCATTTTACAGATAAATATTCATGTGTTTGATTATAGTGTCTTCTCTGAGCCCAACTAGAAGCAAGTAATATGTAATAAATTGGATATGATATAGTATTAACTTCATAAAATCAGAAAACCTCTGAATCATGGTACATAATTCTTCCCACGGGTTTCATATAAAGGGTAAATTTATAATAATACACATTTTGAACCATATAAATATAGATGCTTATGTAGCTTTGTATACAAAACTTACAGAAATGAAAATCATATAAGGAAATAAACTAAAATATCGGAAGAAATTCAATGTCTGTGCTAGTTTGAAGGTAATAAGCTAACACTCTGAATAATACTTTACATTTATAGTCTTCAAGTTTCTTTATTTTTTATTTATGTATTTTTTTAAATTGAAATCTTTATTGGTACATTACATATACACATCATGATCGCACTCCACAATGGGGATTTGTACCAGTATAAGACACAACTTAATTCTCATTTTTTCCCATAGTCCTACCCACCCTACCACTCGCCCATATACATAAAATTTGTTTCCTTTCTTTTTTGTTATAATCTCATTATTTTTCCCCCTTCACCCTATTTCACTTTGAGTATTTTCTATTTCACGATATATAACATACAATTCTAGAATTCATTTACATCTTTATTTTCTCATACCTGAGAAAAGATGTGATATTTACCTATGTGTAACCTATTTATTTCACTTATGAGGATATCCTTTTGAGACAGGGCCTCTCTTTGTAATTCAGGCTGGCCCTGAGCTCAGCCTCCAACTCCCATCACAGCAATCCTCCTGCCTCTGCCTCCCGAGTGCTGGGATTACAGGCCTGAGCCACCACGCCCGGCACTGTGGTATGTGGCACTGGTTGCTGCTGGGCGTGAGTCTCCACTCCCAGTATTGTATGTGTTTACCGGGGATCGAACCCCTGTCCTTGCACTTACAAGACAGGCGCTGGAACCACTGAACTAAATCTCTGGCCCCAAGTCTCTTTATCTTTTAACCAAAAAGCAAGCCTTCAACATAAGCAGGGAAAATGCTTAAAACTTTTGGTGGATAATAGAGGAATATATACAGAATATATCATTATAAAATGAATGCGATCTCAGCACCAGATCTTCTAATCCCTATTCCAATACACTTGAACTCTGCAACACTGCATCCCAGATGGAAAAGGATCACTGAACTGGAATTGTAAGCACTCAGGTTAAAGATAACAGAGTTCCTTAACATGTGGCTTCTTTGATGTTTGGCAAAGATCCTCAAGAAGAGGGTAGAGCGACAATGAAGTACAGTAGGATGAAGAGGAAAATACACAACGTAGGTTAAAACCCTGTATTTCTGATATTAGCTGTATCTTCAAGAAACCTAAATATCCCCATAATGTTCTTTTTCACCTCTGCAAATAACATTTTTCATAAAACATATTCTTCTCTTTCTTTATTATTTAAGAAAACCAAGTTTGCAGGTATTTATCTCATTCAGACATGCATATAGCCATTAAGCAATAAAGAATTTTATTTTTCTTCCTTTTACATCTAATGGGAATAATGCAGTATTACTTTCATACTACAGTCAGTGAGTGTTTGCTGCTCCTTTTGGGTTTGAAGGCTTCCATTTCAATATCAAACTATGCCATTTATTCCAAATAAAAGTATTTTTATGGTTAGTAACAATTTATTAAAATATGCTTTTAAACAGCAAAAGCTACTGGAATTCTGGCATATTCACGTTAACAGCTATAAGTATTTTAAAAATAGCAGCATGACATGGCAGTTATAATAGACATTCATTCTATCCATTGATTTGGTGGAAATATGGACCCCAGAAATTCTAAACTAAGCTGTGTTGTACTCCTTTTTTTTTTTTTTTTAGACGAGGTCTCTCTTTGTAGTTCAGGCTGGGCCTGAGCTCAGCCTCCAGTTCACATCACAGCAATCCTCCTGCCTCTGCCTCCTGAGTGCTGGGATGACAGCCGTGAGCCACCACGCCCGGCACTGCGGTATGTGGTACTGGTTGCTGCTGGGGTGAGTCTCCACACCCGGCATTGTTGTATGTGGCTACTGAGGATCGAACCCCGGTTCTTTCACTTGCAAGGCAGGCGCCAGAACCACTGAGCTAACTCCCCGGCCTTACATTTTTGTTTTGACTAACAATAATTTATTAACAATTCTAGTACTAATAATTTACTAACAATAATTTACTAACAATAATATTTTACTAATATTAAGCGTGAAATATATAACAGAACAAATAGAACTTGAAAGATTTCATGTAATAATTAAAAGACCATGATATGCTTAGAATAATGGCCCTAACAAAGTAGGCAATTAATAACATTCACAGGATGAATATATAGATGCTAATGCTCTAGGTGAGGCAGCTTTGTGTAGTAAATAAAACGTTCAGGGTTCAGACATCCTTGGAACTGAATCCCCCATTGGCTCTCAGATCCCTTAGCCAAGCCAGTTATTATAACTACCTCTAAACACTCCCAGAAGTCATCGTTTTTACTAGCACACGGTAGTATACGATGTTTAAATTTCTTGTAAAAGGCTGCTACAGGAATATAATACATCTTGATTCTTTCTTTCATCTCTCTTTCCCTTTTTCTCCAATCCCTCTCATCCATTAGTTTCCTTACTTTTTCTTGTACAGGTTTTCATTATATAATCTTGGCACTCCTGTGGGGGTGACGCATGTATACAATGTATCTGAATTGTTTTTTATTCATCCCTTACCCTGACCTCCCTCTGTTCTTCCTCCTCTTGATTTCCTTTTGCTCTGAAAATGATCTATCTTTCTACTCCCTGTTATATATTTTTATCTTGCTCTTTATTTATACTTTAAGTTTCTCATATAAGAGAAAATATGAAATATATAAGCTCACATGTCTGATTTATTTCACTTAACATTATGGTCTCTTGGTGTATCCACTCTCCTACAAATGACTCAACTTTATTCCCTCTTTCTGGCACAAAAATACTCTTTTGTGTGTGTGCAAATACCACATTTCTTTATCCATCCATGAGCATAGAGGTTCTAAGATTTGGTTTTTATAACTTGTGTTGTTATAAACGTAGGTATGTATATATTGATCTAATATGGTGTCTTTAACTCTTTGGAGTTACATAATGAGGAAGAAATATTGGGCAAATGAAAGGAAAATGAAAAAAGAGCTAAGCTGTCTTGTTCTACAACAAAGCATTTCCTGGGTGAGAAGGTAACTCACTGGTAGAATATTTGCCTACCAATGCATAAGGTTGTGGGTCTGACACCCTTACCCCACCCCACCCCCCAAAAAGCCCTAGAAAGCAAATTAAAAAAAAAAAAAAAACATTGCTCAGGCAATTGCTCAAGTCTTCTTTCCCTCTTAGAGTTCCATGATTTTACCTATATGAGAAACCTACAGTACAATTAAAGAACAAAATAAAAGATAAGAGATCATTCTCAAAGGAAAAAAGAGGAGTTAAGTAGGGGATGAAAAAAATACTAAAATGTGTCATATACATGCATCATCCCTATATAAAGGATGTAAACATTATTCAAAAGTACTCCTAAAATTTACATCGTCTATAAACTTTTACATATTCATACACTGCACATCAAGACATAGAATATCTCAAGTACCCTAGAAGGTTCTCCTATTCCCCTTCACAATAAACACTTTCCTTCAAAAGTAACCACTATTCTAATTTATTTAACTTTTGATTAGTTTTGCCTATATTTGAATTTCATAAAAACTGAATTTTATAGCATATATTATTTTATTACTGGCTTATTTCATAAAGCCTATTTGTGTAGTTCTAACTCATTTCTTTTTATTGTCTTTCTCATGTTGAACATCACTTCCAGGACTTCAGTTATTATGTCTTAAAACTTTGGTCCATGCCTCTGACAGACATATGCACTCACTGATCTTGAGAGTATATCTATAAGTGGAGTACTGGACCATAGGTTATAAACATACTTGGCTCCAGTATATACTGGCAGTTTTTCCAAGCGGTAGGAACAATTTACATTCTCCATCAACGTTTTACAGTTCTGTTTGCTCCACATGTATGCCAACACTCATTGTTGTTGTATTTTTTTGGTCTGTTTCTTTGGGTTTTTTTTTTTTTTCCTGCATTTCAGTTTATTGTTAATTGGTATAGTAGCTCATAGTGGTTTTAATTTTCATGTGTCTGATACATAATGATGGCAAGTAATACCTTTTCTTATGCTTAGTAGCTATTTAGTCTTTTGGGTTTGTTTTGTTTTGTTTTGTTTTGTTTTGTTTTTTGAGACAAGGTCTCACTTTGTAGTTCAGGCTGGCCCTGAGTTCAGCCTCAAACTCACATCACAGCAATCCTCCTGCCTCTGCCACCCGAGTGCTGGGATGACAGGCGTGAGCCACCACGCCCAGCACTGTGGTATGTGGTACTGATTGCTGCTGGGCGTGAGTCTCCACACCCAGTATTGTATATGGTTCCTGGGGATCAAATCTGGGCCCTTGTGCTTGCAAGACAGGCACCAGAACCACTGAGCTAAATCCCTGGCCCGCTATTTAGTTATTTTTTAAGGAAAAGTTCTAGCTCCAAGTTTTGGCCCATTACTTTATTATACAAGCACAACTTCTTATTTGAACTCTAATATCTGAAGAGTCTAGGTGGAATCTTTTACTAAGCCACTTTGGAGATTTTAATAAGCCACTTTAATCAAGTTTGTCCTAAGTAATAGTTTTGCATTTTTAGTTCTGTATGGTGTTTCCAAAAGCTATGATTTTAAAAGAACCCTTTCTTTCCAAGAGTGAAATTTTGAAGGAAAGTATTTCTTTCTTTTATATATTATCAGAAGTGAGATAAAATCTCACAGAATGCTTCAGGCAAGGTATCTGGCTTTTGTTGCTTCATCTGTAAAATGGGAATCATGAAAGAATTTGCTTCATAGCGTCGTAAAAATCTTTGGAGCTATGTATAAAGCTCCTAGTGCAATGCTTGGTATATAGTAAAACTTCAGTAAGTACTGACTATTGATAATACTCAGAAAGTGGCAGATTAGATCATTACTGTACTTTTTTCAAATAAGAGTGTTAGAACATTCATCAGCCTACTGGGAAAGCACTCACAAGTTGATTTGGAACCACTCAGAAAAGAACTGAGATCTTAGGTCTAAATCTCCAGGATTAACTGTGTGAAATGACCACTGAAACAATTCCTGAGGTCTGTTGTAAATGTTCTTCTTTCTGGGCCATTTGGCTTTGAGAATCTAGTATATGCCTAACGGCTGCACGTGGATGTGAGAAAGGAAGGTCCCAGCCAAATTATACATATTCATGACTAGAAAATTGCTCATTCTGGCCTAGGGTAGGAAATAAAAGATTTAGGAGAAAAACAGTAGTTCTCCTTCCAGGCAGCCTAAAACAGAGGTGAATGTCACTAGAGTAACAACTTGGGTTCCACAAGGGTCTTTTCTGTGAAATCCACAGTACACTTCTATGAATGTTACATTTCAAGAGTATCCTAATGGTGATGAAAGCAAGTTTAACATGATAAGGACAGGAAATGGCCTAAAAGAACCTCCTCTCTGCTGAGTAACTTATGAGGGGCCCTTGCCTTCTTCTCTCATTAAGTCCATCTTTCTGGGCTGTGAGCTTGGCAGTTTTTCCACTAATGAGAAGCTGCTCCTCCTAATACAGAGAGAAATAAGTCTTCATCTCTAGTACTTTGCATGAGCAAGGAGCGTGTCAGAAACAATTTTTTTTCAGGAAAGAAGGAGCTCAAGGCACAACTAGGTATGATCATTTAGTCATCTAGCTTTTTGGCCATGGGATACAATGAAGACAGAAAATAGTACTGACTGTCTTTTCTCTGCTGACTCATTAGATTTGAAGGGAATCACAGCTCTAACTACTCAATATCAACAGAATATTAACTTTCCATATATGCTCATGTAAGATTGTGCAATGATTTTCATTTGGCCCCTTTTCTTTTGAATTTGGTTATGCTACATGCATTTCTTGCTACTATATATCCATAGATAGTCATTATTATTATTTCTCTTGGTTTTTTTCCCATAATGGCTTCTTATGGCCTTTCTCATCAAGATTCTATACCTACCATCTGTGATCTGCTGATATTATGTTCTTGATTCTGTTGTGATAAGGCACAGGTGACCCTTTTCTAAGGTGATCACCCAAGAGTGCCATATCTAACCACTGCACTCCCATAAAAATAGATTTCTCTAGTTGTTATAAGAGAGGAAACACAAGGGATTTGAAACACAAGGAACATTAACCCTTGTTTAAAGATGGGGAGGTCACAAGGGGAGGATTGCAGGCAGCCTTGAAAAACTAAGAAACTCCTCTTGCTGACAGTGATCAAGGAAATGGGTGCCTGCGTCCTATAACAGCAAGGAGCTGAACTGTGGCAACACAAAAGAGTTTAGAAGAGAACTCCAAGCTCCATATGAAAACTTGGCTTGCTGATACATTAATTTCAGCATTGTGAGGCCCCAACCAGAACAGTCAGAAGACTTCTAATCAACAGAAATGAATGGATAAATGTAGATTAAGTTACTAAAGTTTGGTAATATATCAGAGAGTAATAGAAAACTATTATACTCAGTTAATTCTTGTTGCATTCTTTCAAATGGCTAAGTGGCAGATGAGTGGGCAAAGCAAAGTATATGGCCTGAGGGACACTGAAGGATCGGTGACCATGGGGTCACTTTTCCAGAATAAGGTTCCAATTGATGGCATTTTGCAAGTAATTATCATGAAATAATTAGGTAAAGGAAAATAGAATATCTAGTCTCCCAGTAAGAGCTTGAGAGCTCACCAGGACCTGGGCTTGAAAATTTTCTCTCAGATCTGAATTATACCATAAATGTTATTCTCTTTTCTCTGCATCCTTTTCTGCTTTGGCTTATGGAGCTTTTCTCCATGTGTAACAATATGGCCACAGTCCAGGAGTACCAGGAGAGCACTGCGAACGAACTTGCTGACATGACATTTCTTTGTCACAAAACTGATTAAAGTGTATGCAACACTGGAAAAATGTGAGAAAAGTAGAAGGTAGGAAGTAGTGCTATAATATGACATAATTTCCAGAATTATAGGAGGATGATATTATGGCCCTAAGAATCTCTAAGGAGGAAAAGGATGGAAGGATGAGTCCTGAGTGTGGTTAATGCCATTGTTACGATCTGGATCTGAAATGTTCCATGAAGACCATATGTGAAAGGTTTAGTCTCAGCCTGTGGCATTTCTGGGAGGTGGTGGGACCTTTAAGAAGTGAAGCCTAATTGGAGAAAGTTGGATCATTGAGGACATATCCTTGAAAGGAATACTGGGACTCTAACTCCTTCCCATTTCTCTCTTTGCTTCCCAGTCACCATGAGGTAAGCAAGCTTCCTCTGCACATACAGTAAGTCGTGCCATGGTTTATAAACTGAATTCTTTTTTTTTTTTTTTAAGGTTTTTTGAGACAGGGTCTCGCTTTGTGGTTCAGGCTGACCCTGAGCTCAGCCTCAGACTCACATCACAGCAATCCTCCTGCCTCTGCCTCCCGAGTGCTGGGATGACACGCATGAGCCACCACGCCCAGCACTGTGGTATGTGGTACTAGTTGCTGCTGGGGTGAGTCTCCACGCCCAGTATGGTATGTGGTTACCGGGAAATCGAACCCGGGCCCTTGCGCTTGCAAGACAGGTGCTGGAACCACTGAGCTAACTCCCCGCCCCCAAAACTGAATTCTTCATGTTATTCCGGTTGCAGAATTTGTGCCACAATTCTGGTTGCATTTGAATTGTGTGCCGTGGTACTACTGTATAACCACTGTGGTATTCTGTGCTGCCAGAGCCAGCCAACAATAGTCAAGTAAAGATGGACTAACATTTCTGAAGTCATAAGCCAAATTAAATCTTTCCTCTGTTAAGGTGATTTTTCTCACGCATTTGTTAAAGCAACAGGAAAGCATCTAAAACAACAGGGCTAAAATAAGGATAATGTACTTGGTTTAATTTGGTTATTCCATATTTTTCCAAATTAACAGAACCATACCTCATAAATAGGTAGAGCTATACTTAATATATGGAACAGATAGAAAAGCAAAATAAGATGTTGAGAGGGATAAATATACTGCTCCATCCCTCGTAGCTCCTAGGAGCTGCTGTGTAGGGCCTGTACTCTATGTGGACCACTCCAATTGGGCTTTGCTTCTCTAGATATGCCACTAATCTTTCTGGATTTTCTTTATATTCTTGACCTTCTTTTCCCTTCTGTGACTAGCACCAGAGCCTTTCTAGTACTTAGGACAAAGTTTTTTGTCAAAGAGATTTCCTCATGATATTGGCCAGAATGACATTATTCTTTCTATTTCCTGGATCCTTCTCTCCCTCAGAGCTCACATCTCACAATTTGTTTGATAGAAAACTGTACAGACATACTAGTGGGGTGGTCAAATAAATAAAGTATAATTTTTGTGAATGAAGAATTGAGAGGCATAAATTTTCATAAACTAATAGGGCAATATATAGATTTGGAAATTCACTGTTTCTAAAACCCTTGTAAGCATTCTAACCAACAGGAAAATTTCTATGGGGCAAAATGTAGTTTTCATAACCTTTTAGTAAAAACAAGGTAGAATATATGGCATTCCCTCCAAGCAAAATTTTCAAGAGGAAAAGACCAGGTTCTCAAGCCAGGGTGATTTGTTTTATTATTCTAATTTACAGATTATTTTGCTGATAAGAGTTTAATAGATGGATTTTATCTATTGTTTTAATTAGTATGTTTTTAAAAACTGGAACTATTATGTTCCATGCAGTATTCAATTTTATTTCCTGCTTAACAGAGGGTTCTAAATACAGTAAAGTAGAGCTATCCTTAAACATTTTTTTCTAGTTAAATTACATTCTCAGCTGAAAAATAAGAATGAATCAGAGAAGATAATTCAGTTAACTACTGATTTTTGGCTTTACAGTTTTAAAAAATAATTTCTTACTGTCTTATCTTGTACCCTTCTAGTGCTAAACACTAGTCTCAATCACAGTACTTAAATGGGTATGGTAATTAGTGTTCATTGTCTTCATCTTCATATGAAGAATTCTGATGCTAGTATGAATAAAGCCAGGGCCTGCCTAGCTTTGTTATTCAAACACGATTGAGAAACACTGATTTAATATAATGGATTTGACTTCTAAGATCCATATGAATAGGAGCAGCAGGTAAAGGTGGATTGTAAACTTTGTGTGTTGTGCTAATATTTGATTAATAGATGGGTAGAAAAAGGACAACTTCAGGGTGAGAGATCTATATTTTTTCATTTAAGCCATACTCTATAGACAGATCTTTGCATCTCTTTACAAAACAAAGTATCTAATAAATAGTTTTCCTTTTTTTTTCCCCAATAAAGGTAAATACTTAGTCGGAGGGTTAATTTCCCCCCTCCTCATTGTTGATGGCTATGTATGTTTTACACTGTTACAAAAGGCAAAGTCATTTTTCAAAACAAAAGACTTTGAAGATAGATACATATAAACCACAACTCTCAGTTCTTTATCTTATCTACTTATAATTAACCCAAAGGAAAAAGTAGAACAAAAGCATACCATAGATTTTGGAACAGCTCACATGGGGCTTGCTGGACTTTGTGCATTATTACATGGGTGTTTTTCCCACAGAGTGAGATAGATGTACTTTGAAAAATAATTAAAGGGCTTTAATCTGTTGAGTTAATTAAAAGTGCCTATTTGTTTGTTCCTGAATTTTGTTATCTTCTTTGCATATCTCCACTGATCCTCTGTAACTTGAGAAGTGTCACAAATCCTGTCTATGCAAAAATAATGCTTATGTCTTACAACCCGACTTTAAAAATACATTAAACCCATCCTACTGAGATATATGGAGACAAATGGACAGTGCTCTAGAAGAATGCAGTTAAATAGCTAAGGAGACGAACTGTAATGACCTCAGGGGGGAAAATAGCACATTTATTTGCATATTTATTATGTACCAAAACCTGTGCTAAAAGTAATTTATATGTATGGTATTATTTAATGTTTGATACAGTTCTATATGATGAAAGTACTGATATTATAGATGAATAAATTAAAGCCTATAGAGATGAGTTATGTAAACATAGACTACATGGATGGTTAGTAATTAGAAGAGAAAAAATGGAAACCTAAACATTTCAGAGTCCAAAGTCTTCTGCTTTATGACTCTGTTGTAAGTTAGTTTGATTCCTTTAGTTGGCACAAAATAGTGTACCTGTAGTGACTGTGTACTTGGTGTTAGAAAAGGTTTCTAACTATTTATGAACTCACTTAATCAAGCAAATAACAGTGCAAAAACTCTCACTAGCCCATTTTACAATTTTATAAACTGAGATAAGGAAAGTTCAGCAGTTTGCAATCCTACAAAGGGTATATGGCAGAGCTGCAGTTTGCCATTTGAATTCATAAAACCTTGCTGCAATGATAGTGATTTTAACCATGGCCTCTTCATGTATCACTAAATAGCTCATTTGAACCTTTGCTGTGAGAGTAAGTTGGACAAGTAAAATTAGTTTAGGGACCTTTATTCCATCTCAGACTAGACTGATGACCTGAGCAAGGATAAATGAGACTTGCAGGAGAATATGTGACCGAAAAGAGAAAAGGTCATACAGTCCAGGCGGGAGAACTAACAAATGTAGAAGGAGTCCATTAGCAGAGGAGCATGGGCTTTCATTGCAATATCCTCACAACTTTGTCTAGGGAGCCATGATCCCTTAATGGTGTGGAGATATATAACAGTTTATTCTGGGTGAATACTTTCTCTTCCAGTCATCTGTGTCTCAGGACCTTACACAAAACAATAACAATCATCTTCAAGTCAAGTTTTCACAACTTTAAAGTGTACCAATAAAGTCAGTTAAAAAAAAAAAAACTCAGTCATGCAAAATAGGTCAACATTCCCTTTCACATTAGCTGTGTAGATCCTGACACGGGGAAGCATGAGCAAATGTTGGAAAGTGCAGAGACAGTTCCAAAAAGCATCTAATTAAACACAAAGCAAAGCATAGAAGGAACATGAGAGGAACAAATTTAAGGATCTCTGGTTAAAGGCAGGCACAGGGTCACTTTGACAGACACAAAACAAAACAAAACAAAAAGAACCAAAATGTGCCTCCCAAACAAACATTTATCCTCAACTGTGGGGTTGAGAAATGTCTGAATAAGTGCTAAAAGTTAATTTTCATAATGTTTATAGTAGTTTATATTTACAAATTGTTTCCTTATCCATTATACTATTTAATTTCCAGGACCTTCCAAAGCAGGCAGGACTAGGTCTCTTTCACAAGGAGCCAATTAAGGGCCCAAATCCCACTTCCAGGGCCCAACAGATATAATAACAGCTGGAATCCTGTTCTCATAACCCCCAGTACAAGGGTAGATAAGGCTGAATGGGGTAGTCTGGAGGGAGAAGCAGCAGGAGAGAAAAGAGACCCTGGTAACACAGATAATACGCCATGAGTCAGGAGATAGATGTTAAGAGAAAAATGATGGGAATTAAGGACAAATATTGTTTTATTGAGGTAAAGATGGACAGAGATTTGTGCTTATGTAGATGAAGGAGCACTCACCCTGTATCTAGTCAGGTTATCATAATGTACATAAAAGTGGTGGCTTTTGCTATGGGTGGGATATTCTTAGGAATAGCATGAAGAAAATTTTAAGGTGGGGGAAACAAAGGGAATAAATGTGAAGAGAAGCAAATTAAGGTCCCAGATAGAGAACAATTGTTGCATTAGGTATGTGGACGGGAATAGAGAAAAAACTGTGATGCTTGGGCTGTAACATTATAGACACACTTGAATGCTAGCTAAATAGTCTGATCTTGATTCACAAGGTTTTAGAGAGCCAACAATACTTAATAACCATAGACAGGTAAGCTGTTTCCGAGATTTGACTATTATAAATTGTGCTGCTATGAACTTGCATGTCTTCCTGCAGTATGATAATTTTAATGCTTTGGGGAAGATTTCTGGAAGGGGAATAGCCAGCTTAAATGGAATTTCTAGTTTTAGTTTTTCTGAAGACTTACCATACTGATTTCTACAATGGTCCTACTAGTTTATATTCCCACCAACAATATACAAAGGGTGCCTTTTAACCTGAAACCTCAACAGACTTTGTTATTATCAGGTTTCTGCATGATAGTCATTCTTTCTAGAAATGGTGTATCTCAGTGTTGTTTCAAGTTGCATTTCTCCAGTAACCTGTGAAGTTGAACAACAGATGAATAGCTAAAGAAAACGTGTGATTTATATGTAATGGCATACTATTCTGCCATAAGGAAAGATAAAATTGACATATTTATAGGAAAATGGATAGACCTCCAGAGTATAATGTAAAATAATGTAAATTATACATACAAATTTAAATATTGCATGGCTTCTCTTATCTGAAAAACCCAAAATATAAATAAAAAACAAAATAAAGCATAGATCATAGGAAGTAGGAAGATCTTTATAAAATGGGAAGGTAAACAAGAGATGGAGGGGTAGGGAAGAAAAGGAAAATAATTTTTTAAAGAAAACAAAAGAAAAAAATGGAAATAAAATGTTTTCAAATAGGAAGGGGATTAAGAGGAAAAAAAATGAGAATCAAATCACGTCCTATCATATACTGGTACAAATTCTCAACGCTGAAAGTGACTATGATATGTATATATAATGTACCAATAAAGATTTGAATTTAAAAAAAAAATGGAAGGGACCAGGGAGGAATGAGATGGGAAGAGGACATAAAAAAATTAATATGGGTTATATGCATGTGTAAACTTTCCATGATAAATGTAATCATTATGTTCTGCAAACATATACTACTAATACACATTAATAGAAAATTATAGGGCTGGGGGTTTAGCTAAGTGGTTTGTTTTTAGCTAAGTGTTGTTTCAAGTTGCATTTCTCCAGTAACCTGTGAAGCTGAACAACAGATGAATAGCTAAAGAAAAAGTGTGATTTATATGTGGTTTCCGTGCCTGTCTTGCAAGCTCAATGTCCCTAGTTCGATACTTGGTAAACATGCACAACAATTCCAGGCATGCTGATTCATGTCCACCAGCAATCAGAACCACATACCACAGTACTGGGCGTGGTGGCTCACTCCTGTAATCCCAGCACTTGGGAAGTAGAAGCAGGAGGATTGCTGTGAGTTCAAGGCTCGCCTGGGCTACATAGTGAGCTCAGGGCCAGCCTGAACTACAAAGCAAGACCCTGTCTCAAAAAAAAAAAAATAATAATAATAATACGCATGAAAGTAATACAATATTTATCTCAATGATTTCTGTGTGATTTTAAGGAAATGCTGGTGCAAACCAACTTCATAAATTATTTAGAGAACTAATATTATAATTGCAGTCATTCATTTATTTAACAAATGTGTAATGAAGTCTATTATATATTAGGCACATCCTAGGCACTTATAAATGAATAAGATTTTCTACTATACAATGAAGCTCACAGTCTAGTAGGGAAAATGTGTATTTAAATTCATAATTATAACTATGGATTCTGAGGTAAGACTATACATGATAGTTTGAAAGTATACAAGGAGGATTTAATTAACCTTCCTAGAAAAAAATCACAGGGAAAATAATATTTGAACTCAGTTTTGAAGAAAAGATAACTAAATAGAGGGGCAAAAATGGTAAACTTTTAAAAGAAAACATTGGTGGGTTTGGGTTGCAGTTTAGTGGTAGAACAAGTACCCAGCATCCACCCCAGGACCATATAGGTGCCCCTCACACACAATAAATGCAAACAATGGAGAAAATCTTTCAGTCACTGAGGTAGAGAAGGCTTTCTTGGACTGATTACAAAAAACACAAACCATAAAATGTAAACTAACACAATAGACATTATTAAAACTGAAGTGACATTTAAGAAAAAAAAACAAGGCATATACTTGGAAAAATATTTGCAAAACAATATAGCAGAACAGAGAGTTATATCCAGAGTATAAAATCAACTCTTACAATTCAATAAAAACAAAAGAAATGGGGCCTATTAAACAACTGACCAAGAAATCTCCACAGACACTACAGAATAAGGTACACAAGTGGCCAACTGGCACAAGAACAGATGTTCAACATGCGTTTTCATTAGGGTAATTCAAAACCAAATCACAGATGAGAAACATTTGTATACTTACTAGAATAACTGAAATTTAAAAGACTGTATTTAATGTTAAACGTGGAGCATGGAAATCCCCATGAATTTGTGGTGGGAATACAAAATGTTAAAGCCCATTTGAAAATGATAAGACAGTATATTATAATATTAAAGACAAATACCATAACAAAATGATCCCATCGTAGAGATTTACTAAAGAGAATTTAAAACATATGTCTGCGCAGAAACTTACATATAGATGTTTAGAGTTATTTACCTGCAATGTTAAAAAATTGAGCACAACTCAAATGTCTATCAATAGTTGAATGAATACATATACATATACTACAGTATATGTATAGTACGAATTCTGAGAGTATGCTGGACTGATGATGATCATTAAATATATACATTTACCTGTAGAACTAAAATTATTGCTATAAAGGCAAAAACAACAGACTGTATATAGTAGATTATTTTTTGCAGTAATGGGGATCGAAGTCAGGACCTTGTATTTGAGAGACAGGAATAATGCCACTGAACTAAATGCATGGCCCTACAATAGCTTTATTCATACAGTACCCCTTGCAAACAACTAGAGGGAAATGAGAACAAGTTTACTGCCTCAGTATTTTTTTCTTTTTTTTGGTGGTACCAGGGATCAAACTTGGGCCCTTGTCCTTGCAAGGGTACCACTGATCTAAATCCACAGTCCTTAGCGTATTTTTTAAAATGGGTGTATTTCTTTAAATTAAGCAATTGAAGATAAATGTCATTCTTAATGTTGAGATGAAAGAACTTTAAGAGAAAATAAAGCCTAACATACAATATGTTATCTTTCTTCCTAATGTTGAAATTTTCTCTGATCTTCCTAGTAGGATTGTAAACATATTCTTGTGTAAATTTTCTTCCCTATTTTTCATCAACAATTTTGATTGCTTACTCTTAAAAAAGGTAAAGTTGGTTCATTCCCAGGTTTGGGAACTGGGGAAAAAAAAGAAAGCGAGCAAAATGTTAAATAGATATAAAAATCAGTAATTTCTTTAAAATCAAACTTTAAATCTCATCATTATTTTTAACTAGTTATGTAGGAACTATGGAACAATTATTCAATGCAAGAATTCTAGATAAGCAAAGAAAGCTAATGAAGTTATAGATGTATATGAAACATAAGATGTTGGCCAAGGTAATATTGTTACATATACTAAAGTAGAGAAATATTTTAGTTTCTAGTTATTACTGTACTAATCACCTTCAGAACTAATAATACATTGAAGTAAGGAAAACAAAACTTAAACATAGTATAATTACTACAGGGAAATCATTGATGACATATTATTATATACAATAAATGATAATTTTGAAAGCTTTCTCAAAATGTGTTTTAATCATGTTTTTCTCTATTAATCCACTAAGTTAATTAAACAGGCAAACCAACTTGAGACAAAAAAATTGATTTTCTACACAGGACACCTGCAGCATAGTAGCAGACAGAAGGATCAATTTTTCTTCAGGGTGTGAAAATTAAATTCTATTCAGAAAAAAAAAATCCCAGTACCCTTGTTCTCTAATGTTCTTTTTGCTCTTTAACAGCATGTTAATCAAGTAAATATGGCAAGACAGGAAAAACACATCACAGTGTTCCTCCTTGTACCTTTCACCTTTGGGAAGTCTTCTGTCTCATTACAATCAGTCTCCAGGCAGTCTTTCCAGCTTCCTGCCTAATGGAGCCTGGGGATTGAGAAATAATGAAGTGTATCATTGCTGAAATAACTTTGTACAAACATGAATATATTTTTTAGTATTCTGTTGAGTTTGAATAACATCAAGGCTTTTATCATTTATAATAGCACTATTACTGTTTCATGTGGGAAAGATATACTTATAAAGTTTACATAGGAACTTCTAAAACTCTAGAAAACCATCTTCACTACAATTCATAATTATAAATCGGAGGATAGGAAATAGTGTGCTATTTTAGATGCAAGAATCAAAATTGTGAGAGATTTCAAAGTAAAACTATGTGTGATATATTATTATAAATTCTATATTGTAATGCATGTAGCCTAACTGTAGTCTATGTTATTATACTGAAATATTCTAATGTTAAATTACATCTGTTTAATCATAAAATCCAAAGAAAATTCATGTTATGGACAAAAGTCTGTGACTGCTCAAGACTCCTGTGCTGAGGCCCTGACTCCCACTGTTTCGGCACTGGAGACAGAGCCTTCAGAAGGAAACTCAGTTCAGATGGAGGTGGAAGGGTGGGACCCTCCTAATGGGGCTAGTGCTCTCACAAGACCTTGCTGTCTTTCCTGGAACCTCTGCATGCCAGCAGACAGGAAGAAGACAGCTACCTGCACGCCTGGACAACCCTCACCAAGACCCAACCCTCCTGGCACCTTAATCTCAGACACTGGATTTGCAGGACTACGACAAAGTAATCTCTGTGATTTAAGCCATCCCAATCTACGGTATTGTGTTGTGACAGCAAGGACTATGGCACTAGTTTAGAACATATACCCAAAATACCCAACACTAACAGTTAAAGGGGAAAAGGTTTATTTGGCTTATAGTTCATAGCGGTTTAAGGTGGAGGGGGCAACAATCTGTGGCAATGGAAGATTGCAAAGCAACTAGGGACCTTGATAGTGTCATTTTAACCCATTTTTTTCCAGACTATGGGAATTAGCACAGTGCCAACTTAGTCACTCTCACATAGTGGTTTAAAATCACATGCCTATAATTCCAGCATCACACACTCTAGATTCAGCCTCCTCTGAAAAAGAATACCCCACCTCAGCTGCATGAGGCCTTGAGGAGCCACTTAAACACAGGCCATAAGAGAACACATTTGTGTAACTTTGCTTAGCATGCTCTCCCAGGGCTGTCATTTAGCCATTGCTTTGCTTACCTAGCAGGAATGAAATTGGGAGATTGCTGGATATGAGTAAGGGCAGAAAGTCATCCTAATGTCCTTGAGGTAGATATTCTTCTTTGTGTTTCTCTGCATACATAGTTAGCATGGTGTGGGCATACTTTGTATCACTAATGCATTTTCACCTTTTGAAACCACCAGCCATTTCTGGTAAACGTATTTAGACTCAGTACCCTATGCATGATTGATACTGTGATATTTCTGGATTAAGGACAGGGTATAATGGAGAACAGTGAGAGCCATTTAGATAGGTAGGGACAAATAAGCCAATTGTGACATCTACACTGAGGAGAGTTTGCTGATACTCTCTAAAGATGGAAGAAAGTGCATACTTGAGTAAGCTCCTAGACCTGCTTCAGTTTGCAATTTAACAAGACCCCAGGTGGTTTATATGCATATTGCAATTAGAGACACACAGGACTGGAGCACTGAATTTTTTAAAACTTGAATTAACATAATAATTGTACATACTTAAAAGTGTAATGTGAATATAAGATACATGTATACAATGTGTATTGATCAAATCCTATAGATATTTTGAAAATATCTAACAAATTATATATAATCATCCAATTGTGCTAGAGGACACTAGAATTTATTCCTTGTGTCTAACTGTATCCAAGATCTATTGTTGTTTCTACCCACTCCAGGCTCCAGTGACCACTAGTCTATTCTCTACTTCTATGAAATCAGTTTGTTTCGCTTCCAAATCAGTGAGAATAAGTGGTGGTTGCTTCTGTAGAGCACTGGTTTTTGTATCTGGTTGTACATTAATCACATGGAAAACTTAAAAATAGCAAAGTTGGATCCCATGCCTGGAGATTCTGATTCCATTGGTTTGAGGCAAGGTCTTGACTTGGGTGAGCTCCACATATGTGAATTTTCATATTTATTTCATTCCACAGTTGAGACATACTTCTTTAGAATAAGTAATACTTGGTAAAATTTGTATGTCTTTAGCTGTATATGATGCATATTCTGTCACTTGAACATCCTCAGGGACCAATTCATTTCTTCAGTTTTTTGTGTATACTCCACTTGGTCCTTCGTATAGTTTTTAATGTACAGTGGCTATTCTATGATGTATTCATGGTCAGTGAGGTACTAAGGCAAGAGAGATGACAAGCGTCCCTGACCTGGTACTGGAAGGCATGGCTTCTTTGACCTTAGATAGACCATCAGACCATTGGAAAGTCAATGTTTTCTCATTCTCATATGAACAAATTCTTAATGCTACTAGTTATTTAGACAAGTATTCATTCAACACATACATATGAGCATCTATTCTGTGCCAAATATTGTTTGAGGCACTAAGTACTGTATATAGTAGTAAAAAAGGATCACAATGCCCCTGTCCTCACAGGGTTCATAATAACAAATATGAATGAATAACAGTCAAAAATATAAAGCAGAATAAAAGCATAGTAATAATAAGCACCAGAAAGGAAAATAAAGCACAATATGTTGGACAAAGGCTGGTGACAGGGCAGAAATTATGTCAGCAGCACTCTTCATAAAGGTCTCCAATCTACAACTTTAAGGTTCTTTTATGGGATACGCATATTCCCTGCAAGGAAAATATTGAGCATTCATGGTAACAGAACAGTAACAGAAATGCTGTATCAGTATCACTGGTTCAGCTTCCTTACTTTATAATCAGTTGAGTTTATTGGCACATTTTAGATATGCATACTGATCACAATCATCAGAGAATCTACCTGTACATGATCCTTTTTCCCTTTGACCCCTTGACCTTCTATTTTAACACAAGCTTTGTTTTCATTTTTTCCTTCTTTTCTCATTCTTTTTCTCTTTCTTCCTTTCCCTCGCCTCCCCCCTAGTTTCCCTTTCCTTTTGGATATTTTCTTCCTATTTTGAAATATCTATTTCACCTATGTGTAAATATCACATTGTTTCCCTGGCATGAGAAACTATAAGTGCAAATATGGATCAACTTCTATACTTTTGAGTAGAGTAATATTTCACTCTGGCATCTGCAGATTGTGTTCCCAAAAGCACAGGGTTAACATTTACCCATCCAAGTGATGCCTTGAGTTCTGTAGATTTATTCCTGCTCTCTTGGGTGAAGAAATGTCTGTTTAGGCACTCTCATGCTTCTACCTCTTTGCCTTTAATTTATCTGCAGAAGCTTTTTAATAGAATGAGGTCCCAGTACTTTTTTTTTTTTTAAATCTATGTTATCACATAAAAGAGAACATCCAATTAAGTGTATGTGTCTGATTTATTTAACTTAACATTATGTTCTCAAGGTGCATCCATTTTCCTACTGATGACAGAAGTTTATCTTTCTTTATGGCAGAGCGGTACTTCAATGTGTGCAAATATCATAAATCTTGAAGTTAGAAAATCAGCCCCCAAAGAAACAATGCTTGAAGATGATGACTGATGATTATAATGAGTACAATGATGATTAATGTATCCATGAAGGGCTCCTCTCCTGCACATGTCATTTGGCTCCAGCAGTGCATGTTAGTCATTCATTATGTAACAATGTTAACTAACACAAAATAGACTTGATTGCATTTCATCTCTCTTGTAAGTGTCTTATATATGTTATCAAATTAAAAAACCCCTTACACACTGGATACTGCTATCTCATTAACTCGAAGCTGAATCACATAGAGATTGAGTAACTTGTCCAAGTCTTCCTGTATAAGAAGAAATTGAACCAGGCCTCAAATTAGTTCCAGGTCCTTCTGGTTCCAAAGCCAAAGCTCACAGGTATACTGTTTGCATGGCTGCCAAACACCTACTTGTCTTACAAAATTCAGCTCATGAGTCTAATCTCTATGAAGCTTTCCCTTATTTCCCCCTCATCAGGTATAAATACTATAATAAAAACTATATTACAATTTTGAGTTCTTATCTGTATCAAGCTCTGTGCCTAGTGCTCTCTATAACCTTTATAAAATTAGGTTACCTCCTGGCCAGGCAATAAAATGGCTTTATTCAAAGTCTTACACTGTAAAATTAAATTGTAGCTTTTGTCATTATTACATTCTCTCTTAAAACTCCAGAAGGAGAACTAAATTCATAACAAAACAGCTCATAGAATCTTTCTTTCTTTTTTCCCATCCCTCTATTCACCTGCCCACGTTCTTCTAGCGTACAAAGCAATACCTGAGATCTTCATTCAATCTCAACTTCTTCCAAAGTTCTAAAAGTCTTTCGCAGGCTTGATTTTCTCCTCCATTTTTCTTTCCTTCTTCTCATCATCTTTTTATGCCCAGTATTTTTCTCTACAGGATATTTTTTCTCTATAGGGTAGCTTTGTATCCTTCCCAATGTAAATCACTCTACTATGGCCTAAGCTTCACATTGGCAGTTGTATTATAGCCAACAGGACAAAAGCTGAATCAACTGATCTCAACACAGAGGCAGAAGTTCTAACAATAAAGTCTCCTTTTTCTTAGAAGAAAAGATGATGATGATCATCAATATGATTACATTTTCCATTATCATATGCTTTTTCTTAATTTGTCATCACTACTCTTAGATGGATATAAATGTTCTGCCATTTTAAGATGAAAAATCAAGGCTCAGAAAGGGTTAACTATTTTGCCCAGTGGAAGAGGATAAAGGAATACAGATTCAAATTTGTTTTTAGTCTGAATATAGAAAAGCTCATGACTTTAACCACACCAGTCATCACGTTGTCTAATCCTTTCACCTTCCCTTAAGGCCTCCAGTGTCTTTTAGAGCAAAGGTCAGCAGGCCATAGCCAAAGGCCAAATCAGTCTACTACATGGTTTTGTGGATAAAGTTTTCATGAAACATAGTCACATTTGATTATTTACACGTGTTTATGGCTGCTTTGGGGGTACAAAAGGCAAGACTAATACGTTTCAACAGATTATATGTCATACAAAACTGAAAATGCTCACCAAATGGTCTTTTTCTGAAAAAGTTGGCTGGGTCCTCTCTACAAGATCTTCCTAACTCCTGCAATAGTAACCAGAGCAGGATAATCCGCCAACAATAATTTTCAAGTTACCTACACTATTCACCATACCATATTTACCAATTTACAAAAAAATGCATTTGTTTTAGCTATTTAGTATGATGTAATTTATATCAAATAAAACAGTTTAACAGCATTTGAATCTTTCTGCAAATGTATATTTTGTTTTTATTTTGCCTTCCTAATTAATGCATCAGTAATGTTTGGTTTTGTTTTGCTCTTGTTCCCTACTGAGGTAGCTGTAGAGTTTTGAGTAGAGAAAGAGGACACTGAGCCTGGGGAAGGGCAGCGAGGAAAGTTAGCTTCCAGCACAGTATGGAGGACCATCTCTTGATGAGTCTGGGAAAAAAGAAGAGAGACAAAAGTCTTGAAGAGAGATCTTGAAGCTGGGAGAAAGTTTAACAGCCCAGATCGTTGGATTCCTAGCTTCTCATACCCTTAATGAGTCCCACTATCTCATCCACTACTAATTGCTGTTAATCTCCACATGATTTTAGAATAGCTTGTTGATTTGATATATATGGCAAATTAACATTGGATGAATTTTTGTTAAGTTAGGTTCTGGAAAAATCTTTTCACTCAACAAATTCATCATGAAATATTTATGGAGAATCTACATGTGTGCCATGTACTTTGGGATTTAACAGTGAAAAAAATATCCTCTACTCTTATAGGTTTCATCCTAGCAAGAGGAGACAAATAATAAACAACTCATAGACTAAATAAAGATGTTACACATGGCACTTTAGGAATGATGAGAGGGGAGGAAGTGACAGTGTGAAACAGACTTAAAATACAAATGAGGTAATGATACAATTTTAAATACTGTGGTCAGGAGAATCCTCATTACAATCCTATTTTAGTAAAGACTGATGGACTGAGGATAAAGGTAGATAGAAATATGGGAAAAAGCATTCCAGGCAAAGAGACCTATTGGTGATGCAGCTGTAAGACGAATGCCACAAGAAGGACGACATGGCCTGTCTGGAGCACAGAATGAAAGGAAAATTAGTGAATGATGCCGAAGTAATTATGGTGGATGGATCACACAGAAACTTTTTGACCATTTGGGAGGGTTCCAATTTATATAATAAGGGAAAGACAGCCCATAGAACAAAGAAGCCACGTGGGATGGCATGTTTTTAAAAGATTACTTTTGGTACAGTATGTGGATGACACATCAGGCAAAAGCAAGAGAGGAAGAAAGGATAACAGGAGGCTACTGAAATTATTCAAGTGTGAAATGATGGATGTGTAGGACCAGTGACAGCCACTGGAGAGATGAGAAAAGGTTAAATCCCACTGATTGTATACTGCGGTAGAATCAGTAGGTCTTCCTGATAATTTGAATATGAAATGTATGTAAAAGAAGGTACTTAAACATTTTGGTGTAGCAGCTACTGTGATGCGGTTATTAGCTACCCTGACCAGGGGAAATATTGTAAGTAGAATAGTTTTGTGTGGATTTCCATCAGAGACCAAGGTAAAGTTATTCAGTAGGCACTAAATATGAGAGTAGAATTAATAGAGGACTTGGGCCAAAAGTGCTACACTAATTTTACTGATTGAAATATAGCTCCTGGCATTTCTTAGTTTCTTTTGATGCACTGTAGATTCTTTGATGGCAGGTCCATGTCTCATTGATCTTTTTATTTATAGCCTTTAACATAGTGCCACGAGCGCAATGGATAGCACTTTACTTTTTTGATCTTCAAAGATGCTATATGAATGAGTGGACATACACTTTAATGAGGACAAATTATGTACTTTCTAATTATCGTGAATATTTTTCTCTACTAGAAGAGAGAAGAGGTCAAAGTGTTCTATTTACTTTTTATGCTATTTAGGAAGCTTATATGTTTAAGCAAGCATCATGATAAAAGATAAAGTATGAGCTTCGAACTTGGCACTGTGTTTCTTTTCCATCAATTTAGTTACATGAGAAATGATAAATACATTGTCATTCATTGGTCTTGTGATTCTTGCTTTAAGGAAATGACTCTTATGGATGAAAAAACAGTTGCTAATTTGTAGACATGCTAGATTACCACATAAAGAGAATTCTAAAGAAAACAACCAAGTACATTTATCCATCTGAGAAAAATTCTAGATTTGACAGACTGAGTCCACAGAACAATAATAAATTCTAGCAAGTAGATGACTTATTTAAGACTTAATTTAAAAGTAAAAAGAATTGTCAATATCAACTACAGTGTAAGAATTATGTATATTTGCCCAGATTAATCATAATTTTGAGGCTAATACCCCATGTCTATGATTTATTAAAATTAGCAACTCTGTCCAAATAAATGTAATACTAATATAAATGTTTTTTTCAGATCATATGTAAGAAAGGGGATAATTATATCGCTAGAACTGAAGTGTGAGGATACCTCAGATTCATTACTTTCCTAGATATTCCCCAGTTTGCTGACTTGTGATAAGTGGGAATGAATTATACATACTAAGATCTGTCTCTTTGACATTCATGAAGCAGAACATAACAAACACAGTCTTGAACACATACACAGACCTATTAATGAAAATTTACCAGTAATAATATAATGTTATTTAAAGGAGCAGATAAAACTTGACTTTAGTATTCCAGAAAGCTTGGTTCATTTATTTTTCATGTTAACTTCAGGTAATGTATTACTGAACAGAAAAATGAGCAACACAATTCCTTAGGCTAATTCATTTTTAAAGCTATTTTTCAGATGTGAATGATAATAGAAAACAAGAAATTATTGGGCCAGGGATTTAGCTCAGTGGTTCTGGCGCCTGTCTTGCAAGTGCAAGGACCCGGGTTTGATCCCCGAAAACCACGTACAGTACTGGGCGTGGAGACTCACGCCCAGCAGCAACCAGTACCACATACCACAGTACCGGGCGTGGTGGCTCACACCTGTCATCCTAGCACTCGGGAGGCAGAGGCAGGAGGATTGCTGTGATGTGAGTTTGAGGCTGAACTCAGGGCCAGCCTGAACTACAAAGTGAGACTCT
>PVIR01017526.1:0-34799 GCA_004026965.1 Petromus typicus | reverse complement strand
GTATGTGTGTGTATTTTAAATTGTGAAATGGTGCTGACTTTTGTTGAATACTTCTTTTTACATACATCAAGATGTTTGTGTGATGTTTAAAGACTTTTTAACAAGGTATATTGCACTGATTAATTTTCAGATATTAAATTAACTTTGTATCCTGGGATAAAGCTTACTTGATCATAGTCTATAATTCTGTTCATTTATGTTGCTGTAGTTGGTTTGATGGTATACTTATTAATCACTTTCCTACAGCTGGGACAAAATATCCAACATCTGTACTTTAAAGGAGAATTTATTTAGTTCAAAGTTCCATTAGGTTCAGTCCATAATTAGAGAGAAAAGAAGGAAGACAGAAGAAAGAAGAAAAAAAATTGGTGTAAATATATATACTCTTGCATGTCACATTTCTTACGATTTGTCTTTTCTAATCAGACCCAATTTCTGAACACATGATATTGTTGGGGGACATTTTAGATCTAAACCATAATAATAATTTGTTGAGAATATTTATATCCACAGTCATAAGAAATATTCACTTACAGTTCTTGTGATGTTTTTGTCTGATTTTGGTAACAGAGTAATATCTCAAAAGTTGAGAAGTATTTTTTTCTTTGAATAGTTTGTGAAGAATTTGTTATCACTAATTCTTTGTATGTTTGCTAGTTTTTAATTGATGAAACTGTATTAGCATAAGCTTGTGTCTGCTTTGTTACATTGTGAATTCAGTGTCTAAAGACACTTTTATATGTCTGATTTGTTTATATGTCTATTTGTTCCTAATGGGTTTTAATAGTTCTGATCGTTCTATACAGTTTATTGGTGTAAGACTTTTCATATTGTTTTTATTTACATAAATTAGTAGTAATGGCTTTTTTCACTTTTCATGGTGGTAATTTGAGTTTTTACTCTTCTTTTTTAAAAATTATCTTTATTGGTAAATTATGAATATACACGATAAACGCATTCAACATTAAGAGTTTGTACCAGAATATGACATGACTTGATTCTCATTTTTTCCCTTTTCCCCCCGCCCTGCATCCCCATCGCTCTGCTACGCATATAAAAAAAGGAATTAAAAGAGTCATTTCATAGCGACATATGTGCACCCATATTTATAAGCAGCTAAGTTTGTGATTGCTAAGTCTTGGAAACAACCCAAATGCCCATCAACTGGAGACTGGATAAAGAAGATGTGGTTCTTTTATAGAATAGAGTATTACTCTGCCATTAAACATGATAAGATTGAGTCATTCATACTCAAATGGAGATACCTTGAGGACATTCTCATAAGCGAAATAAATAGGTCACAGAGGTGTAAATTCCATGTCTTTTCTTTGGTATGAGTATATGAAGTTGTAAATAAGTTGTAGTATGTATAGTTGATATTGTGAAGTAGAAAATATTTAAAGGAAAGAATGTAAGGATAAATAACAAGGGGGGATTTACTCTTCTTCTTTCGATCACACCAGGAAGAGGTGCCAGTTTTGTCTATCTTTTCAAAGAATCTGCTTTTCTGCACATTATCTCACCAATCCATGGTTCAGTCTTTTCTTCTGATTATTGTTTATTTTTAGTTTTGAGACAAGGTGTCACTCGGTTGTTCAGGCTAGTCTTGATCTCACTCTGCACACAAGGTTGGCCTTGTACTCACAGGAATCCTCCTGCCTCGGTGGTGTGAGTGCTGGGATTATAGGTGTGCAGTGCCACATCTGGCTTCTTCTGCTTACTTTAGATTATTTTACTCTTCATACTCCAGTGTCACAAGTAGAAATTTAGTTTACTGATTTTATGTATTTCTTCTATTTCATTATAAGCATTTATAGCTATAAATCTTTGAAACATTGTTAAGTATCACACAAATTTTGATATCTTGTCTTGACTATCATGCATTTCAAAATATTCTAGGTTTCTTTTATGATATTTTGCTTTTGACCTTGTCTGTTAAAGAAGCTTGTAATTTCTACATGTATTTGAATTCCCTCTTGCAGATTCCTGTGTTTAAAAAAAAACATGGTAGAGAATATATTATTTCAAATTTTATTTATTTGTGGTTCTTCTGTAAAGAGCATATAGTTGAGTCATGTTTTAAAATCTAATCTGAACTTTTTCTGCTTTTGTTGATATTAATTACTCCATTCACATTAAAAAGTTATTGATATAGTTGTATTTATTATCTGTCATCTAATATTTTTGGTTTTCTTGTGCCTCATGTCTTTTTTATGCTCTGCCTCTTTATTGTTATCTTTTATATGGAGTAAACATTTTCAAATATAGTATTTTAGTTTTTCAGTCATTTTCTCGCTATACTTTCTGTGTATGATTTTAGTGGTTGCTTTAGGCTATACATACGCAGTTTAACTTATTTTATAATTACACAGCTATCTCTACAGATGCTCTATGTTTGTTTTGCTTTCAATTATTGTCTCAAGTCACATGCTTTCAGCCCCAAAACTGGTTTTTAGTATTTGCTAGTCCAAAATTTTTTTACAATAAATTATCTTTTTTGGTTTTATTTTTAATATAATAGGTTCTTCATTTCATCTTCAACAGTAAATTATAGTTACAGAACTATCCAGAACTCTTGATTGACAGTTTATTTTTTTCTTTGAACACATAAAACATGTTTACCATATTGCCTTCTGGTCTACTGCTTCTGCTGAGATTATATTTTAAGTTTGTATTAATTCTTCTGTGGGTGCCTTCAAGATTTATTTTTACCACTTTTACTGGAGTATATCCATGTGTGGGTCTCTGCAGCTTTCCTATGTGAAGTACAATGAACTTTCTGGATGTGTGGTTTATCGTTTCTCAATAAGTTTGGATTTTTTTCTCATTTCTATTGTCCTATGTTGGCTTATAAACATTATATATCTCTATAAGTGTCATTTTTCTTTATTTTCCCTCTATTTAATCTTTATAATCCCTATTAGTTTATTTTCTCATTTTTTTTGCTTTCTTCAATCTGTTGTTCAGTCACTCTAGTGAATGTTTTCTTTAAAAAAATTCAGTTACTGTACTTTAACTGCATATATCTAATTTGGCTTCCTTTTTGCAATTTATATTTCTTAACTCAACATTGCCTTGTTACCATAGTTCCTTATATGTAATAACGCTTAGCTTCAGATCTGTCAATATATGTATGTTGATTGGCTTATATTCTTTCCCCTGCTAAATCAGGCATCTGCTTACTTTTATAGACACTTTCCTTTGCTTTTTTTCCCCTCATACATTGTTGTAAGGATTGTGCTTTCCTGCTTTTTTGAGTGTTTCATAATTTGGAATCTGAACATTTCTGGGATTATATGCTGTTGAAAGTCTGAGTACTCCGCCTCTCTTTCCACTGCTTCTTGCCGGTGTTTGTTCAGTCAAGTTTACCTTACTTTAGGGAAACCTCTTCTTGCCCAAGAGTGTTAAACTCCTGGTGCTGCTCTTCAGGGTGGCGCAGGTTGGGAAGGATGCTCAACCACTTGCCATCTTGAGATGATAATGGTACTGCTAAAATTCTCTCAGACTCTTTTTCTGACCGTAACTAGCTGTTTAATTCAGCAAATTTCCAGATTATTGTTAACAGCAATATTTTGGGGTTTTATATTTCTCTACAAATGAATCGCATTTATGAACCTTTTAGGGGATGAACGTTTCTGATGTCAGTGTTCTCACCTCATGGATATTTCACATTGTTTTCCACTTTTCAAGTTCTCTGCTATGTGATATCCCGGCTTTTCGGATGTCTTCCCAGATCTATGAACTCCTTTCATCATAACCCACTGTTCTGGGGGTGCCCTTATATTCAGTGTTTTGCATATTCTTTAGTAAATAAAGTCAGTACCTTTGGAAAGAATTTGTATGCTAGCTTTTTACACTTTGCTGGCAGAACCTCTGAGCTAAGTAAGGCCTTTAAGCTAGCAATGGTAACAGCAACAAGTACTTACATGAGTGACATTCCTGTCCATGGAGCTGAATGTTGGTGCACACATCGCCAGTACAGGAGAGAGGAAGATACAGGACATGGGAAAGCAAATGGGAAACCTGTGATAATGGATTAGAATTACAATTATCAGAATAACCATTACATCACCAACAGATGCACACCCCCACCCATGGACACACACACACTCCTTCATATAACAGTTCATTTGTTGTGCTTCTCTAGCTTCTCATGTTTTAGAAGCTTTTGTGGGACAGAAAACTTCTTGAATAGTAATCACTGTCCTAATTATGTATGTGATTTACTTGATGTATTTTACCTTAGGCCACAGTTGAATACTCCTCCTCACTACAAGTAAGTTGACTTTTTGGCCATAAGCTGTATAAAAGTTATTACCAAAGACAAGCACAGGAAAGCATGAGATGAGTTTTCACTAGACTATTACTATACACTGGATGTACACTCTGTGTCTTCTCTTAACATTTCAAAGATCAATTTAATATAACTTCAAGATTACATATGAACTTAATGTTGGAGAAGCTGTGAGCTTTTCATGAATATGAATTTGCTTTTTGAATATAATTATCTGTGTGATTCTCAACCTGACATACGCTTTTTCAGTAAATTAATGAACTCTTCACACTATACGACAGGAAGCAATGAAAAATAGAAAGTAAATGACACTAAAATGGAGGCTTTAAAACTATGTGTGTAGATTTTCATTATTGTCCTCATGTAAAAAATGAAGGTTCCTCCTTCTTTTGGAGGAACTTTCAAATAACTAGCAGAGAAGAGGGATAAAGAAAAGGAAGGAGAAAAGGATAGCTTGAAGAGGAAGTAAACAAACCAAAAAATTTCAGTTGCTGAGGTGGCAAAAAGAACTACTTAAAAGATACTGAGTTTTTCTGTCACATAAATTACAAAAAGCAAGAACTTCAAAAAGATATGCGCTAAAATGAATATTACTCATATTCTTCATTTTTAAGTACCACAATTGACATAATGCTCTCATCACATAGAAAATGTAAACATTTCAAATATGTCCTTGTGAAGTTTATTCATACTCCTGGACACCTGTGTGTCAGGATAAAAGCATGCAGAATAATTGTCTGTGGTAGAGACCATGTATTATGGTTTAGATCTGAAGTGTTCACCAAATATCTCAAATGTTCAGAGATGGAACTTTCAGAAAATGATGGGATTATGTGGCCTTTAACTCACTGGTTGGTTTAATGCATTGGTGCCTTTATACTTTCATAATTGCACTGGCAGGTGGTAAAAATATATACTTTTAAGAGAAAGAAATTGAACACACTTGTATAAACATCACATTGATTCTCTGGTGTAAGAAAGTGAAAATATAGATAAGGACTAAAATGTATAATAGATACTGTGAAATGGGAAGAAAATGTTCAAATGTGAAGGGGCAAAGGGAAGGAGGAGATGGAAAGGAAGGAAGGGCGGTGAAAGAAGAAAATGAGAAAAGAAAGATAAGGTGGAAACAATGGTCATAGGTAAGAAGAATAGAAGGGAGAGGAAAGGAATGGGAAAAATAAGAATCAAGATATATTACTTAAAGATATAAATTTCATGATATGTATGAACATTATGTAGATGTAAATAGTACCAATAAACTTAACGTAGGATAAAAATACATGAGATGAGGCCTAGGTGAGAGCAGGGAGTCTTGAGCCTGCGACTGCAGGGACAGAATCTTGTTCCCAGCCGCTCCTCTCCGGCTCCTTTCTTTCCTGCTTGTTTTATGGCCACCAGGAAGTGGGCAGTTTTCCTTGCTCCCACCCTTCTGCCATCTTGGTTTTCCTTGGAGCTGGCTGACCACAGACTGAAACCTCTGAAATGGAGACAAAATAAGTCTTTTCTCCTTTAAATGTTTCCCTCCCCTCAGGAATTTGTGACAGTAATGTAAAGCTGAATTGCACACCGTGTACAACGCTTGGAAGAATGAATTTAATCCTTAATCATATTCCAGAAACATTTTAGATTTAGATTTGTAGTAGTCAATGGCTGTTCAGAAGAAAACTAGGGAAGCTAAGAAAAACAAAGCTGCTGAGAAGAAGTATTTCCACCAGGAAATCTTTAAAAATGCTAATCAAAATCTAGTTATTATTGCTGAAGCCAGAAAGACACGCTGGCAAATTCCCCACAGCACACAGTCTAAGCTTTGCTATTCAGGTGGAACCGTTTGAACACCTACATTTTGTGCTTCACTTCTTTCCTTTTCCTGAGTTCATTCCATTTTCTCTGCACTTTCTAGAGTGATCCTCCTTGCTTTGAATAATTCACTATCTAAATAAAAGTAACAACATCAAAGAATCCCGGACTTAATGCACTCCATTCGAGTGTGGGCTCCCACGGGTTGATCTGAAGGAGAGGGAAGAATTAATCACCCAGGAGAAGAGCCTCTAGCTTTTTCACATGTTTAATGCTCACGTAGCTTTCACAGAAACACTCGCTTTCCCTTTTGTTTTTGTGTTTCGTTTTCTAAACACTGTCATTTTGTTTCCGCTTCAGCTCCAGATCCCCGGGATGCCTTGGCACAAAGCACATGTAAAACAAATAAACACCTTCTTGCGCACTCTAACAAGTGCAGCAATTAGTCTCTGAGCACAGCCGGCAACTCATTTGATGCTGGTTGTTACTGTAGGAGAATATCTTTGAATCAGCACCATTTGTTTGATTCCCAAGTTTTCACCCATCAGCGTAATGGCTTCTGTGTATCCTTCTCAAACGGCAAGTTCTGGGCCCCTTCACCAGCACTTAACTCCTCTATGTCACCTTGTCACACTCTCAAGAGACTTTCAGCTGTGGTACACTTCACTCCATATGGGCTGTAATAACTGCTCGCCATGCTGTGAATTACTGAGGATTTCTGTCTGGATACTTTTCTTTCCTTTCATTATACAGTCGTCTTTATTATATATGTGTAAGCAGCCTGTGGTCTAACAAGCAAAATGCCACTTGTGTACCCAAAATGAAATAGGGAAAACAAATCATCCCACGCTATGCCCCCAGTGACCCATCATCTCCTTTGATCTGATCTTACCTCCTGATAGCAAGACCGCAATATATTCATTGGTAAACTAATCCCCTGATAACTGTGACCCCCGTGATCTAGTTACTTCCCCAAGCGTATGAAAGTTTGAAAAGACGTCGAAACATAAAACATAACAACATAGGATCTAGCTGCAGAAATGCCGCCAGGGAACGCACTTGAAGGGCCCTGGCCTCTTTTTCCATCTCTGTCTCTGTCTGTCTTCTGTCTGCCTGTCTGTCTCTCTGCTTCCATGGATCCTGTTAGAAGAACAGATCTCGAGGGCCAGGGATTTAGCTCAGGTGGTACTGTGCCTCCCCTGAAGCCTAAGGATCTGAGTTCAATCCTCGGTACTGCAAAAAAGCAGAACAAACAAGAGGAGTAGATCTCTGCTGCTGAGTATTTCCACTATAATGTACAGTGCTGGAAAGGGGTGAGCTGAAACCTCTGAAATTGTAATCCGAAACAAACATCCCTTCCTTTAAAATTGGTTAGTTTAGCTATTAAAGAGCTAACTAGCACAAACTCACCATGTGACTTCGACAAATCTCAGTCTCTCTGGACCCATTTAATGCTTCTAGGGCCACCCACTCACTAAACTACTAAGAGGTAACAGTGGTGGCTTAAGGCTGAAAAATCTCCTTACCACTGCTTTCAAATGAGAGCTCAGCTTTAAAAAATGTTACCAGGAAAAGAAACATTTAAAAGTCCTCAGACAAATTTTTCCTCCTTTCTTAATTTCAGCCACATTCGGAAAAAAGCTGTGACTCAGAAAAACAGCGAAGGGCTAAGCGGCAATTCAGAACGTCATGCTGGCGAGAGAAGGCACTCTGCTGAGGTCAGGAAATAGCTACTGTTTTCTTCCTTCTTCAATCTCAATCCTGCCACTGTACCTGCAAAGTAGTCCTTTCCTGTTGAAGGGGATTGGGGCTACATTTTACATTTTGGGAATAAGATATTCTTTCAATTTCCTTATTGAAATAAGCTAGACTTTAGCTACAATGTAATGCTATAACACTGCAAGGCCTGCCAATATCACTCGTGAAATAGTTATATGAGTGAACAGCCCTTCAGCTGGAGTTACAGCACAAAATCAGTAATAGCTATGTGGAGTACAACATCACTCCAAAGTGCAATAGTACAATAGCTATTTGGAATCACAGCACAACAGCTTATCATGAGTGCCATCTCTCTTCTTTATGTTATGAACTCCATCTAGGTTTTTCTAGCTACTAAACCAATAAGAAAAGCTTCTTACTGACCATTACCATATAGAAGAGAACCCATCTTGCCTTCTTCCTTGAAAACTTTACTATCAAAGTGCCAACCCAAGAGTTTTGTGCTGATAGGACTGCTTTTGATCACTGTCATAGCAGATTCATATTGGTCCTGCTTATAGAGAAAGCTGGAGTTCCTTGACAAGACTTAGCCAGTTCATCCTGTGGTAACACTAGAATGTCTGCATCTATAAATACAGACGTCAGGCTTAGACTTTAAAAACACCAGTTGAGAGCTGCAGCTATGTTTGCTTTGGGAATAACAGAGTAACTTCTGTCACCATGAGATATAAAGTCAAATCTACACTTGTGAGAATGTGCAATAGAGCAAGCTGTTTCATGATCTTGGTTTCCATGCTAGTGGATTTAACATTTTTAAACACCCATGTGGTATGTTAGATAGTGTTTGTGGCTGAGGATGTTAGATGAATACCAATCAAAGGCTGTGCAGAGAAAAGTGAATGATAAATATCTGATATCAGAGATGATAAAAAATTTGAATGTCTAGAACCAAGAGTTACATTCGGATAACCATGTTTAATAGGTTGCAGGAATGTATTCGGCTGTCTTAGGCAATTGTCCATTCTGTTAGTTAAAGTGCACATATTTATACTTACCTTTCGTTTGTTTGTTTGTTTGTTTGTTTTTGAGACAGGGTCTCACTTTGTAGTTCAGGCTGGCCCTGAGCTCAGCCTCAAACTCACATCACAGCAATCCTCCTGCCTCTGCCTCCCTAGTGCTGGGGTTACAGGCGTGAGCCACCACGCCCGGCCCTGTGGTATTGGTACTGATTGCTGCTGGGTGTGAGTCTCCATGCCAAGTATTGTTGTATGTGATTACCAGGGATCGAACCTGGGCCCTCGTACTTGCAAGACAGGTGCTGGAACCACTGAGCTAAATCCCCAGCCCCTTATCTTTACTTTTAGTGGTACTTTATTCACTCATTTTCCTTTAATCTTATTATTCTGTGATGATGTTACTATTTTATGATAATGTTTAGGTATCAAGAGGTCAAAAGAGAGGTTGTACCAGAAAGGCTGAGTGTGCAAAAAATATGGTTAATATAGTTAATGGTTTCTAAAGCATCCTAAGAATATTTTTAGATGTATGTATTTATTTTAAAAGTATTTATTATGCACATATGACAAATTATTGCTCTACATATTATTGTAGAATACCTTGAAATGACTAAAGAAAAGAGAAAGAAAACAGTGAATCAACTCTGTACTGGACATTATGCTAATTTTTTATATTACTTTTGAAATTTAGACCCTTATTTGTATATGAGTTAACTGCTTTTCCAGTATCCGATTATATTATTTCCTGAAAGAAAATGCTTACCGGCTTCAGTTGTGCATCAGAACTCAACTCTTCAGTGCAGAGTAGAGGTCCATCTGTAAACTATTGCCTATCTGCAACTTTACTAGCTAGATATTTCATGTGAATTTTATCTTAATTTGCCTTAAAATAAAAAAGGTTCCAAAAATCAAAATATATATACTTTTTCCACTGTCTGGGAAAAGGAGTATCAGTAGAAAACTCAAGTGAATTTTTTCTTTACAAAACCTATTCTATTTAACATTCTAGTGCTAATACATTTGATGAGGAAAGCAAAACAAAATTAAAAAAGTAACTTTATAAAGGATTTATTCCTAAAATAATTTATTGCAAATACTTTAATTTGTATGTTTTCTCAGAATGGTTGAGCACCTAGTAGGGAATTGTGAGAAGCACCACATTCTCCTTCTGTTTCCAAATATATGCTTCTGATTGGCTTTGACTGACCTCAGTCCTTGAATTTAAGTTCAAAGGGGAATAGTTTCAGTTCTTACAGTTGGGTTTTTGAGAAAGTAAACATAAATCAGAAGAATTTAAAAAAATCCTTCATTTGTAGGGAATCTATTGATTCTGTTTGCTAAATGGGCTCTTGAAAGTTGATTATTCAATTAGTCATTATGAAGCTACTGGCTAAGTTAAGTAAATTATCACCACGGGTAAAAATATCCTTGCTTTCATAATTAAAACTAATCAAACTATCATTGGTATGAAGAGGCACATAGCTTCACAATTAAACACAAACTCTAAAGACAAAAGCTCTGGAATTCCCTTTGACTGGAAACCTAGGCACATTGCATAAGCAATGAAATACTTTGACACAATAGTTCTCATATACTCTGTGGTCTTTAGAAGAGTGGATAATTTTGTCTTTTACATTCCCAAAGCAATTCTTTGGTGCAGAAAATTACCATTTGCTTAACTGTAGCAAACATATGATGGAGAAGGGTTTGTTCTGTCTCAGGAACATGCTCTTTCCTCTCACATTATTTTATTCTCACAAAAATACTGTTTTATGAAAAATATATTTGCATGTATTATTTTGTGTTTATACTGTATCCACAGCCACATATATATTTATATATATGTATGTATCTAATCATACTCACACTTTCATATACATGATAAATTCACCTATCAATGTATTCTAAGGATATGATGAAGACAGATGTTCTTCTGTGCTGAATATTACCAAGGTGAGGAGCAAGAATAAAGCTAATATTGTTTGATGAGCTCCCATGAACAAAAGAACTAAACCTGTATCTTGTCTGAGAAGTCTCTCAAAAAAAGTTTTCAAGATTAGTCTTGAAGAGTAAAGAGGATATTTGAAGCCATACATATGGATAAAAACATTACAATTGTTCTATTCAAGAGTGATAAAGGGTAAATATGAGATTGAGTTATAGTACTTCATGTATTCCATGACAAAGGAATACTTATTTCCTCTGGAATGGAGCTCATTCTTGTTAGATAGAATATCTGCCAACATTCCATCACTTGCATTTCCCAGAAGAAAATGAAGGTCTTTAAGGTGAAGGCAGATGATATATATTTTTTATTTTTACCTATTTGAAGGTAACTATGGTAACTATGCTAGATGGTTCTCCATTTTGTTTCAGTAAAAGCAGAAATAAATACATGTTATGATCACTTATTAAGCACCTTTTGTCTTCCAGGTACTTTGCTATTACCTTTTCAAGGGAATATAATCTTTGTTCAAGTGAGGGTAAAATTTTTTTTAAGTTTGCCAACCTATTTTATTTCAGTATTTAAAATATTTTTTTTACTTGTACCAATTTGTAGTACATGACACAAGTGTAGTGAGGAGTTGGTACATGTACATGACAACTCTTAAAATATTCTTAGCCCTTCCCCTGAGGATATAAAATTTGTTCACTTAGCAGGGACTCTGGAACTAATCAAGCTTCCACAAAATAGTATAGGAATAGTAAAATAAATAGTAAAATAGTAAATTAAGTTGCTTAATTTGACCTGTATAGTTTTAAACTGTCTGTTTCCATAGATTCAAGAATTGAAGCACAGATCATACAAGACAGGAATTTCTTCATAAGCTTTATTTTAATTATCTTTGTTTTCCAGCTGTCATCAAAATAAGTCAATAATATCCCAGGGATCTCTCAAATATAATTAGTCTCAAGTTGGATAAATTATTTCCACATGTCACATTCTCCTTTCCAAATGTTCTCTTCCTTAGTTTCTTTACTCCTGTGTCTGGTACAGTGGACCCCAATTTACTACCAGTCTGACACATGAACCCCTTGGGCTAACTAGCTTAATGGAAGATTCAGCTCCTTCTTGTTATTCATCACATGTATCCAGTTAAGCATCCAGATTTCAGCTCTATAGACCTGCAACTGGCCCTAGGGTACTGGTAGAGTTCATAAGTTAAGGGTTCCCATTATATGGTATTTTTATGTGTCAGGATAGGACATTCAAAGTCATTTTTGTTTCCTTTCTGGTTCATATTCTTTATCAAATCTAGTGCTAAGTTCTGCTACATTTGTCGTATCAACTACACTTACTTAGCTTTTAATTTCTACTTCTAGTTCATTCTCTAGGCCTCTAAATCTATTTTCACATTATATTTGGTTGAGCATTGCTGATGTCCTTCTCCATGCTGCTTCTCATATCTAAAATACCCTCCTTCTTTAACTGAACTTATCTACATATATTCATGTTTCAAAACACCATGTGATTGTACTTTTCTTTCTGATAATATCCATCTACCTAAACCTTTTCTCTCTGTGTCTGAATTCTGAATCTTAGACAGGGAATCCTGAAGTTTACCTTTTTTATTTTGTCTGTATTTCACTGTTGTTTTCTCTGTTAAACTGTAGCTTTCATGAAGCTGTATTTCTTTTTCAACTAAATCATGGTACAAGCTTAATAAACACCTGGGTTGACCAAAATAATTTCTTTCAAAACAATTGAAAATAAAGGCAACTATACTTCAACATTAACTCCTACTGTAATTCAAATGGTAGGGAAGTTAAACACAAAATACAGAACAAGGCAGAGGTTAGAATTTGTACCTTGATCCTACTACTTGGCCACAATAGTCAAATTGTTTAAGACAGTTATTTTTTATTTATGAAATGGGGATAATTACATAACCTCTGGCTGTTCTTATAAAGACTAAATGAGTACTAAAACAAAATGGGTAATAGGTGTACAATATTGATGCTATAATTGCGTGTTACAGATAGTGGCTAATGCTCAGAATAATCTGAGAAATACTGGGAAAGTGTTATATTTATTTTATTAGAAGACAAATATTTGGAGATCTTGCTCATAGGCTGTACAGCTCATAAACAGTGAGATAAGATTTGAAGCCAACATAAACAATTATGCTCCTCATAAGTGATCTATAATATATGTAGGTACTTAACACAATAGCTAGCTAATATTGAGTATTCAGTTTGTGACTGAAATTTTTTTGCTTAACATTTGCAAGACTGTTACGAATAGTTTTATGCTAGTCTGACTTTTTCTTACTATAGGTATTCATAAACTCTGGAGGATTACATTCATAGATTTATTTATCAATCTATTCTAAAAATAAAGCACTTAGGAGATCCCATATACACTGTTCTGTGATCAAAGAATGAAAAAACATACCCTTCTCTAAAGAACCTCACAACATTGAGAGCAAGGTACTCATGTGAGTTTTAAAGGAGGAAATCATGCTATATCTTACCGAGTGCTGTGGCCCTCTTGAGCATGTTTTTTTTCCCCTCTCATGTGCTAATTCTCTTCCTTGCTGTGAAGAGGAGAAGGGCTTAGGTTACTGTGTTATTTTCTATTGTGTCTCTCAAGACTTTTTTAGTTCTACATATAGCTTTGTTTCTTAAAAAATCTGGATTTTACAGGAATATTGGTTTATTTTTCCAGTATTTTAGCAGCTATAATTTTTTATCACCCTAATTTACAAACATTTCATTCTTTTATTATTTTTCCCTTTTATTATACTTTCTAAAAGTGAAATTATCTCTTAGGAGGGCTTTGTCCTTCTAAATAAGGGTTCTACTTCCCACTCATCCTTTTTTTCACAGGAAAGAAGAGAAAGGACAGTTTGGGGCCAAAAATAAGAAGGAGCAGAGTGGGAGTATTTGACAGGATGGACATATTTATGTGCTGCTGTTTTCATTGTAGTTCTCCTTGTTTCAATAACAAAATTATCAATAGTTGATTGAACCGTTTCTCATCATGAGTATTTCATTAAACAGTGCTGACAAGGAATAAGGCAAAGATATTTACAGACCAAGAAGTTAAATTATGACTAGAATTACTTTATTTTGGAAAGCAGTAAGAGTATGCACCACTTCTTTCCACCACGTATTCCCACCACTCCGAGACCAACAAGGGCAACTACGATGATTTACCTGAGCTATGCTCATCTGTTTATACTTTTATATTCCATCAAACTGTGCAGTTACTATGGCAACTACAAGCCTATAGGGTCTGTTTCAAACCTATGCTTGGCAGTTTATGTGCATAAATCCTCTACATAACTGATAGGAGGTTCTGGTCCTGTGTTTTATTAATTTGTATTTTCTTTGTATTGTTTTGTTTTATAAAATATGAAGCCAAGATGAAAGTGGTGGAAGAAAATTTTCTCTTGAGAGTTTAACCTTAAGCTTTAGAGAACTCTGGCTTATTAATATAAAAATGAAGCACAAAGCGTCACATTCCAGAAATATTATATAAGCACTAATTTCTTCTACAAACTGGGGCAAAGAATTGAATCTTTTGCAATTTAGTTTCCTATATAGCTCAATGATTACTTTTCTCACATGGAAATGGAAAACTAAATATTGGTTTTCAAAAGAAAATGAGTAGCAATGGGATGTGTTTGTCCATGTAATATTGATGTATAAAAACCTTACATTGAGAGTTCTATGAAACGATAAAGTCCTTGGTACAAGTGAGCTGTATTACTTCTGCCCCACAAGGAAAGAAGAGATTAGAGTTTCCCTTATACTTGTGATTAGTAAAGCGTTACTATATTTAACTTTGTCAACAGACTGCTATGTATTTCACAGTTTCATAATAACCTCCAGTGTGTTCTCTAATAAGTACGTGAGCCGTGCTAACCCAGTGTGGTCAGCATAGATTAGTGTTTTCTATTTCTATTAGTGCAAGTCTTTAGTGGATTTTAAAATCTGAGTTTGCCACTTGCTAAGCAGACTAATTTGAGCTTTCTAAGCCTCTGTTACATCATTTATAAAATACAAATAGGAATATATATTTATTGAGCAGATTAGTTCTATAGTTTTAAAATTATGGTAAAATATACATAAAATTTACCATTTTTAACATTTGTGAATGTACAATTTAATGGACTTAAGTTTTTTCATAGAAGTCATCATTTTTTTCTAGCCATCTACAGAATATTTTTGCCTTACGAAAAATGTAAAGTTTGTATTCATTAAATAAAAGTACTAATTTTTTTTCCTCTCTCACTCCCTGAAAACTACCATATCATTTTCTATATCTTAATTAAACTATGTTAGTTAGGTATATTATATAAATGAGATTATATAGTGTCTTCCTGTAGCCAGGTTATTTTTATTAGCATTATTGATCATGGTTCATTTCTGTTATAGTGTGTGCAAGAATTTCTTCCTCAAGAACTTAAAATATTGTATTTGGCATGACCTTTGGACTCAGAATTCAAGATCTTGTTACTCAACTGACACACAGGTACAGATCAAGATCCTTGGATGTGCTTCTTGGGGACATTTTCTTGAGTAATTTTTTTCTTGATCAGAAAAATTCTGAATTAAAGATCCAAGTACATCAGCTCCTGCAAGACTAAAGATAGCTGCTACTAGAGGCATTACTGTTCCACAAAGGAAACGTGAGAAACACAGCAGATTCAGAACAGCTCTGAATGCAGCTGGGTGCATGCACATTAGCGATTGTCATGTTGGGCTTACTCTTGTCTTCTAGATGTTGTTCTGTGACTATTTGTCTTGCCATACAGATGCTTGCTCAGTTCTGCCTTCTGAATTACTCATTTCTGCTAGAACACTGTGCTTTCAGCCTACTAGCCTTCTTGGTCTGTTTGTTATGTAACATTTAGGATTTTTCATTTTAAATTATCTTTATATGTTTTCATCTAACTTGTATTTCTGCCAATAAATGATCTTAAAAAGTTTGTAGATGCTACTGTTTGGGTCTGAAATGTGCCATAAAGGTATTTGTGTTATTCTTGGTCCTCATCATGGACCTGTTGGGGCTGGTGGTGGTAATAGATTTAGGGCTGGAGAAGGGTTAGTTGGAGGTTCTAGTTCATTAATTCAAACTGTAGAACAGGAAACATCTCATTCTCTTTTGCTCCTTAGCTGTGAGGTGAGCAGTTTTTGCTTAGCCACATGCTCCGCCCTAAGATGTGTTGTCTTACTACAGGTCTTAAAACAACCGTGTCAATCACCTAAAGGCTGAAATCTCCAAATTGATCCAAAATAGACATTTCCTCTTTATAAGTTGATTGACTCAAGTATTTTTTTATAGTAATGCAATGCTGACTATCATGGTGGATTTTCTGTAACTCTTACTCTAGTTTGCTAAATTAGATGAAAACTTCCACTATATGTCTTTCTGAAATAAGAAATAAGCTCCCTTCTAACTCAGAATTCCTGTAAGGGAACTGGATAATGCTACCAAGATTCTTAGAAACCCTGTTGTTTAATGGAGAGGGTCCAGGCAGGTCATGTAACTACCTAGGCAAAGGTTCTTAAGATACATAACAGGTCATTTGTTGATCAGAATTCTGGCTAGAAGATCTTGTCTTTAGCAAAGTAAATTATAGCCTTAGACTTTTGATTTTCATTTCACAGTCCTTTGCTAACTTGAGAAGAATTCTCTTTCTGTGGAACTTGTAAGAAAGTTTTCTTTTCTAACTTAGTGTGTGTTGGATCCTTTATATTTAACAGTTATTCCTTAGTTTACCTCTATCCTCTTACATTTTACCATAGGTAGCAGATAGAATCCAGATAGTACTTTCATATTCAACATAAAAACCTCCTTAGATCAACCATTCACTTCAGTCTTTCCATGTTTCTACATATTGCAGGCATTGCCAAGTTTTCTTTTGCTTCCCTTAATAGATTTTTTTTCCACTTTCCTCTTACATTTTATTGTGACAGCATGACATCTCTGGTATCAACATTTTAATTAGTTACTTCTTCTAAGTAACAAACCACTGCAAAACTTAGTAGCTTAGAAACTACAGTAATTTATTTTGCTTGTTAATCTAAAATCAGAGTAAGTTTGTATAGGGAAAGCTATCCTATATGCCTTTGAGTGTCAGCTGGGACCACTCAAATGGGAACTAGAGAATTCAACACGGTTCATACATAATATGGAAAAGTCAGTGCTAGCTTAATTCAGCACATAGCATCACTCTCCTCCATTCTTTTCATGTACCCATAGTAATAGATAATAATGATTGGGAGCTTTTGTGTGTGTCTGATATCATCCACAAATCCCCTCATTGAATCTGTAAGGTAAAAGACATCCTATTCATTCTGCAGTGATAAATATTGCAGATAAAGGAGGCCATTCATTTTCCTTTGGTCATGTAACTACTTAGGCAAGAGGAAGATCTGAAAGCAAAGGGTTTGACTCCAGAGAATTTGCCTTAACTACTGTGCTAAATGATGTCCTATTTGTATGCAACAAAGTCTTGAAATAAGCTGAATGCAAATTAGACTATACTTGTTTTATTATAATTTTCTTTCTTGCCAAAAAGATAATTAATTTGCTTCTCTCTTTGACATGAAGTGGTCTCAATTGGCAATAAATTTTAACTTATCTCTTGGATATGATAAAATGAAAGTATGGAATAAACAAAACCATTTGAAAAACTAAGACGTTTGCAATTAGTGTGACCAGAGAATGTTGAATTTAAGGGTAGAAAAGATAAGGTTATTCTTCTTACTTTTTTTTTTTTACTTATATTCAACACAAGCTAAGAAATATTTCTTAACTGCATATTCTGTATCTACAATTAACTTCCCAGTTTCAATGGTGGATATAAAAGTGCAACATTTATAATCTGAACAGAGAAAATGTTTATTCAAAAGAAGAATTAATTTACACTTTAAACACTATAAGCCAGTTCATCCTGGATTAGAATTTTGACTTTGCCACTCTCATATTATTTGACCTCACACTTTTTTCTTAATTTTCCTAAGCTTCAGTTTTGTAACAGGGAAAATGGGAAGTTAATAATATCTCACTTGTATGGCTAACAAAAGAACAGAAGGAAATTATGCACATGTAGCCTTTAATTTGTGATCTGGTAAATGGAAATTGTGCAAGAAATTTTAAGAATTGTTATTATTTCAATATATTCAAATACTTCACTGTTCTCTGGAGGTCACAGTGAAAACAGTTAATATTAGCTTGAATATTATGGAAGATTTCATAGGTGTCTTTGAAAGATCTAGAAAATTTGCACCGGAAGGAGATGATACAAGGTGAGGGAATTAAGGTATGAAAACTATGTTCATAGCCATTGACGTGATTGCATTGGATTTTTAACAGTGCTA
Source organism: Petromus typicus (assembly GCA_004026965.1). Classification (NCBI taxonomy): domain Eukaryota; kingdom Metazoa; phylum Chordata; class Mammalia; order Rodentia; family Petromuridae; genus Petromus; species Petromus typicus. The sequence continues at coordinate 16,634 of PVIR01017526.1, read as the reverse complement.
TCTTAACTGGTTTTTCAAGGTCACTCTTGTTTTTATGTTGGTTTTTGTCAGAAATGTTGCCATTTGGGGCATTGTTATTTATATAAGAGATAATCTAGTGACCAGAGAGCCTTATTTATACTGTTTATCATCCCAGATTTCTACAGATCATGATATAATCAGGCAGTACTGTGTTGTACGGTACACTGCCAATACTTCCTTGAGCCGGTTCATACAGTTCTTCAGAACTTCTTGATTCACACGTGCCTTGCTAATTGCATAATTGCATAATTTATCTTAGATGACAAATAGAATTCATTACTATATTTCAGTATGTAGCAAATCATTGTATGAGAAATAGAATTGATTTTCTTTCTGGGTGAGAGGTTGCTTAGTCTACTGATCATTGAAGCCATTGTGAACAGGAGATAGCTTGCTTATTTTGTCTGCCTGCACTTTCAAGTTGCGTACTCAGTAATGAAGTCTATTTTACATTAAATTTGCTTATCAGATTGTGTGCAAGTGCACCATCCATCCTTTTACATAATTTGGTGGGCCAATTAGTGATGGTTACTCCTTTGATGAGTACAAATGCTTAGAACCCAGAACAATACAGAAAGTTGCTCCTTGCAATAGATTTGATAAAAGAATTCTACATGTACTGATACTTTACATAAAGAGATTGGCTTGGTTTTGGACTGACAGGTAGTAGAAATGTTTTAATAATGGTTTTAATAATGATTTTTTTGTTTATTTGTTTTTTGCTGGAAGATGTTCATATATACTTTAGGTTGGTCTTGTACTCACAACATAGACCGTACTGACCCCAAATTTGTGGTGATCCTTCTGCCTCAGCCTCTGTGCAGCAATGACATGTGCCATTATACTTGGCTTGATGATGATTTTTAAAATAAAAGATGTGAGTGAAAGAAAATTTGTCTTTTCTTCCTATTTTTGGTTAGAGATGCCAAAGATTGTAACAATGAACAGCAACTTAGGCTTACTCCTCAATTTTTAAAAACAATACTGTAATTTCAAATAATAGCAGTGACAATTTGTGTCAGTATTATTTGTAGTAGTGAAAGTGAAGTGACAGTACAAGAAAAAGTTTTTAATCTGGTTTTTATTGTGTTATCTCAAAGATGAAGTTCTGTCCTAAACTTGAAATATTAAATTTATTGAAAAATTATGAATGGTTACTTATACCATAGGCAATGAACATGGATACATATAAAATTTATACATATAAAATATGTATAAATAATTTTACACATATAAAATTTATAACTTTAAAAATCTTTGAGTTTGATGGACTGGGCATGGTGTCATATGCCTGTAATCACAGCACCTCGGGGTTGCTGAGGCAAGAGGACTACTTCCAGTTCAAGGCCATTATAGTAAGTTCAAGGCCAACCTGAGCTACAGAACAAGACCTTGACTCAAAACAAAAAGGACAAACAAACAAACAAATATATGAGTTTGAGTCTGTGGATATTTATTAATAGTACATTAAATAAAATTATTACTTAAATTCTAAGGGAAAAGTCTAAAATTCAAACTAAAAACCTAACCCTTGTAATCATGATAACTGTTTATTTTATTCTAGAAGAAAAAATCTTTTACTCCCTTCCTTTTGTTTCACTGCCTCATTTCCTTTACCAATCCTGATAATCTTTGGAAGAAACAAGTTGATTATGTCAGAAATTCCATTTTGATTAGTGTATGCAGAGACCTTCAGAGGGAAAAGAAAACATTTAACTATTTTGATAAAAATTACACAGGTAACTTTTGAATTTTCTCTGGTTATAAATTCATTTGAAAGCCAGACAGAAAATAGTAGAGCATTTAGTGTATCATTAGAACTTCATCTCTGAATATGTCCATAAATGTACTTATTAAAGTACTAAAGTTAGTACTAAAGTTAGTCCCTCAGAGAGCTGCTCAATCCTACATTCTTATCATAGTTACTCTCAAAGATAGAAAAGAATTGCGGTCTTAGTCTCAATCCAATTTTCTCTTTAAGACCTTTAAAAAAAAAGGCAACATCATCTAATTTTAAAGAAATAGGTGGTTCAGTTCTCAGTAGCACTGCAGACATCTGTCCCTGAAGCAAATAGTCTGGAGCTATATGAAGAAGTAAGTCAGTCCATTTGGAGTTCAGTCACATTTCTCCATATGGTTAATCACTAGCTTCTTATGAAAAGGCACGTCATCAAGGCTGGTGGGCTTGCAATTAGCTGTACAGCTGCATTTCAGCTTACATGCAAGCCCTATACCAAAATGAGAGTGTATAAAGGCAAAGCAACAATGACGCCTATGCTTCTTTCCATTCCAATGTTTAAAATGTTGTATAAATTTTTAAAAGGTATCTAACATTATGCAGCAGTTTGTATCACTTTCTGAACTCTAGATTAAGCCATAGTATAATCATTATGTGTCTAGACTTGGGTTACATTAATCTAAGTCCTAAAACTTCATAGCTGGCATACACAAGTTTCTATTTTTTGTTAGCATGACTCATTTTATTCTAATATATTTTTATGACCAAAAGAGTTTTTAGATTTTTAAATTTTGTTGTGTTTATAATTCATAGATAATGTCTCATAAGAATTCTCAGAGTTAATTTGGGGTGAAAAGAATGATTGGGTTCCTATGCTTTTAAATGCCTGCAATTTAAAAGTTAATGTTAGCAATGATTGTTTTTTGATTGATGCCTTATTGCTTGAAGAATAAAATTTATAGGTTGCTCAAATGATAGTTATTAAAATTATCAATAGTATCTGTATTTTGAAGGTTTAACATTTCTTTCTCAGTATCATCAACAGTCTTGGCCATAAACAGGAAAAAGAGGCAAACTATTATTCCATTTTACCCAAGCAGAAAATTGAATTTAGTATCTGGTGTGTGTTACACAGTGACTATTTGGCTAGGGATATTGGACCTTGTTTCCTGTCCAGTGAAGCATCATGGGAATTAATGCCTTTAGACATTTGCCACTGAGTTTCTTATACTGCAATACACCTTCAGATTTTTTGGAAGATTATTTTTATATTGAAACACTGAACTAAGTCTTCTAAGGGAATCTGTACCACAAGTGCAGACAAGGTAGGGATCATTCCCTACACTGTGACCAGTAATCAAGGCTTTGGTTTATTGATTATCATGAAAAGGTTTTATCCTCATTAAGTGATTAGTAATTATTTGTAAAGAAGTTGAATTGAAACTGTGATTAGTTTTTCTTAAAGAAGTATAACTGACTGCCAAAAGTACATACATCTTTGAGAATGCAGTTGGATAATTCAGACAGATTATTTTAAGTACCTGTGACCCATTACTAACCAATTTATGGACCTGAGCGGTCTGTATGAACCTGCCATTGAAGACTGACAATTAGACATCTGGAATCCCCTTAACCATAGACAACGGCATATGTGTGACACACAAGAGAATGACATGATATTTGCAACATGTGTATATTTACCTAAGCAGCCTATATATCCATCAACCATGCATGGATAAAGAAAAATATGATATCTGTACATAATAGAGTACAGAAGGAGGGCAGAAAGAAGGGGAGAATAAAAAGAATCATGGTTTGTTAGGTACATATACTGGTTCCTGAGAGTCATAAACATTGTGTACTATAAATTTAAATAATAAAAAGCGACCAAATATTTAATGATTTATTCTAGATGCTGAAATCATAAAATCAAACACTGATGATTTATTTTTAAACATATATCTATTTTTAAATTCCTTGAAAAAAGGCAGATATGTGTATGCAATATAAAACTGATAAGCTGTGCTTTCCTCCTGGAATTTTTGTTTTCTAATGTAAGCAAGTTCCTGAGATAGGGTACGTAGGAAGAGAATAAAGACAAGTAAAAATTCATACTGTATAGTACACCTCATAAAATAAAGTTGTATTGTTATTATTAAGACTGCACAATATGCACAGTTGTAGAGCCTCAATAGCATGTGTAGCAGTAGTAGAGTATGTGTGGTGAATATGTATGCACTATAAAGGTTTAATAGTATGTTTTGTTGAGCTGTAAGGTGAGAGAGCCAAAGATAAAAGCTAAGTTAATCTCCACACAGCTTTTTAGTTGTCACTGCAAGCATAACATCTGTTGCCATAAGGTTTGAGAAGTGCATAATGACTGCAGTCATAGACTTAGACATCCAGAAAATTGTGAAGGATGAAAAGGATAATTAAATAAGTTTACATAAATAAGAGAACTGACCATATACCCAATTCACCTGAAGCCTTTGTGTGTTCTTCCTGCCAGACCAAATGTTACTCTTTGATCATGTAAGCCAGGAGGAAGGACGCCTTGTTGAAAGATGTTCCTTGAAAACTATTTGTAACAGAAACATTTACAGTGGCTTTAAAAATTGAAGCTTTTCTGACAACATACCAAATTAAGCAAATCAGATACTCTGGAGAATTGGCTCTGGCAAATATATTTTAATTAATTTCCAAGTGCTTCTTACTGAAAGCTACTGAGTTATGGAATAGTGATTCCTCAATAGATCCTGAAATGAAACATCAGAGCATTATAATTTCATATTCTAAGACTATATTCTAGAAAGTGTGGAACAGAAGTTTTGCAGAATTAAATAAACTTCTAATGACTGTAGAAAATTAGAAAATGATCCACGGACTAAGAGATAGCATCTGCAAAACACTAATCATATAAAGGATTGTATCCTTAGTGCAGAAAAGACCTTAAAACTCAACAAAAAACGGCAAACAACAGGGGCAAGGCATTTAGCTCAATGGCACCACACCTGCCTCATAAATGCAGGACCATGAATTTGGTCCTTGATACCAAAAAAAAAAAAAAAAAGAAGAAGTAAACAACAATGGGAAAAATAGATGAGAAAATACATTACCAAAAAAGATCTATAGATGGTGGCTAAGCATAAAAAGACAGTTCACATCATTAAGGAGTTGCAAATTAAAACAAGATACTAATACATGCTTAGACAATGACTTAAACTCAAAACACTGGTGATAAATCCTGGTCAGGGTATGGAGCATTTTTCACTGCTGGTGGAAATTTCAAATGGTAAGTCACTTGCAAGACAGGCTGAAGAGCTCTCATAAAGCTATGCATACTTTTACCATATGATCTTGCAGTCATGTTTGATATTTACTCAAGAGAGTTGAAAATGTGTGTCCACACAAAAGCTTGCACATGCATGTTTATAGCAGCTTTGTGCATAACTGCTAAAACCTGGAAGCAATCAAGATGTTCTCAGTAGATAAACCGATGAGTAGACTATAGTACATCTGGATAAGGGATTATTTATTGTTAAAAAGAAATACACTATCAACCACAAGAGGACATTCAGGAGCTATAAAAGCATATTTCTAAATGAAAGAAGCCAGTCTGAAAAAGCCTCATATTGTGTGATTCCAACTATATGATGTTCTGGAAGGAAAAACTATGGTGACAGTAAAAACATCCACAGTTGTCCAGGGGAAGGGAGAGGAGGGAACAGAGAGAGCACAGAAACTTTTGAAGGAAGTGAGACCATTCCGTATGATACTGCGGTGGTAGATACACTTCATTAGTTATTTGACTAAACTCACAGAATGTACAACAGGAAGAGCAAAGCATAGTGCATTGGATGATATTGATGTGGTCTTTGATAGGCTTCCCGATCATACAAAATATATCATTGCCGTGTGAGATTTTGCTAGCATGGGAATTTCCATGTGTGTGAACTTAAAACATATGTGGAAACTGTCTGATCTCTTTTGCTGGGAACCTAAAACTGCTTTAAAAAGTGAAGTCTTTGGTAAAAATATAATTCATTATTTGTTGATTTCTTCATTGAAAAACATGAACTGCACATTGATCAGTGTTTGGCATTCTGTTTTCCACTAGACTAGCAATGACAAAAAATAGAGATAAATAGGTTGTAATACGATGTGATAAGCACTTCAATTAAAATAGAAAAATACTACTTCATGGTCAGTAAAAGGAAGGCTGCTAAGTAGCATTTAGTCAGCTGAAAACTTTTAGAGGAGGTGAAAATTGAATTAGTTATTGAAGAATGACTCTGAGTTTTCCAGTTAAGGCCCTTTGAGCAAAGCCAGTGAAGTATTAAAATGTGCAGAACTAGGGGAGCTATGAAACAGGATTGATCAATTCTGCCAAATTTCACACACTGGATTGTTATCTCCATTTAACCTGTGGTGTCAACGTACAATTGTTTTCACCTTGAGGTTCCTTTTCTCTAATCGTTTTTTCCCAACCATCCATATAGAGATACTTCCCTGTGTACCTGTCCAGCTTCAGTGCTACTCTAGAACATCCCGTTCTCATTTCTGCCTCCATGAAGTACACGTGCAAAAGTTCCATCACTCTCCAAGCCAGCAACTACCATCCTGCCCCTCTTTTCATGGCCCCCTTCTTTCTCCCATTCATACTGAGAAGATATCTGAAATGACAGGCTTTGTATTTTCTTTATGGTGTACCTACATTACATCCTTCATTTCCAAGTACTCAGAAAAAGGTTTCTACATATATCTCCAATGAGGCAGGCATTTCAATACATTACCAGATTGTCACATTGATGGCGAGGGCAGTGTGAGAAAAAATTAACTTCTTTGGCTCAGTTAACCTTTATTTAAAGTATTTTCTTGGTTATTTTTGTCTTAACTGACCCTGTGTAAGGGAATTCAAGCAATAAGAAGTCTGTACACCTGTAATAATAATATGAAAACAAAATAGGATTATGAAAATTACTATTACCTAACAGGTACAGAGAAGTTCATACTAAAATTCTACTATAATAAAGCCAAATTTTTCTATGAAAAAAATCTGGCTTTTATAACACACCCTAATTTGTTGGCATAGTTTCAATTTAATTAGACCAGCATGAAAGGACCTCTGCTTTTGTTCAATAAATGAATGCTTCAGTCAACAGATCATTTTGTAATAGGGTGTTTGCTCATGATGCCCCTTGTATCAGTGATTAATCTAATCTAATGTCTTAATGGTCAGATCTGTTTCCTTTCCAGCTAATGTGATAAACACCAACAGATCAGCATCAACACCTTAATTACATACACTGAAGGCTAATATTAGACAAATCGCATTCTGCTGACTACTTTTGGTTCAGTGGACTTAAATGACTAAAATAAGCTCTCTAAAGACATGTAAGTGTTGCACCTGCAATGTGGCTGAGCACTAACTGTCCTCCTGGAATTGGACAGAGGCTTTTCACAGGATCATTCAGAAGGGCAGGGGATCTAGATCTGAGTACAGTTCACATGTACTATGATGCTGCTATGTACTTACTTTAAATTTTGTTCTTTTTCATGATGTATTAATAATAAAGAACTGATATTTTCATATTATGCACACTTATTTTTTATGAGCTTACCTCATGGTTTTGGGAGCTAACTATAGTCAACTTCCTTTTCAGAGAGAGTTTATGCCATTCTTTCCATCTTCCTTAATTGATGTCATATCATAAAGAGTGTGATCAGAGGGAAGATGGTTTTTTATAATGAGGTAATTACTAAATAGAGCACATGATAAGCCAAGGAGTAGCATATTAATTCTGTAAATTTTACATAAGAGAAAAAAATAGCCAAGGAAGGCTTCAGAAGTACTAACCAGTTTCTTCAGTCTAATTTTTCTGAGATAACATTTTTTTTGGTAAAGTTAGAAAACATCTGAGGCTTTTAAAAATCTGTTATCAAGATGGTGGTAAACTGAAGATGCTGACAATATTCACGTGAAAGAATCTTGACTATTGATGCATTTCACAGAAGTTTTTAAAACACTGTTTTAGTGATTCACAAAACTTCTGTTAAGTATAAGTGGAGGTCATGCATCTAGGGTTCAAGGAGCTTATAAAATCCAAGCCATTCTCATAATCACAGCAGCTTCAAGAGCTTAATGTCCCCTTGGCATATGCTAAGCATTGTCTAAATATTTTGTGTCATTTTAGCTTTATAATAATTGCAAACTGTAGAAACTATTATCAATTCTGCTTTATGGGTGGGAAGCCCAAAGACAGAAAGAGGATAAAAACAGTTGTCTAAAATTACACAAGCAGTACGAGACACAAATGAGAATTAAACTAGAATCTATATGTCCTGAGGGCTCTCATAAATAGTCTTATCCAAATACAGAGGGTTGGTGGCCTTCTCCAACTATGTAAAGTTGGTGGAGGAAATTTCTGGGAAAATGAGGCTAACTAGAGGAAACATATCTAGTCCTAGGTAGAAAAAAAGAGCATAGAAATATAAAATATATTTGAACTTAGGGGGAAATCTCCATGGCTAAGTGTGGCTTACATGTAGAATTTATGATTATAAAGAAAGAAATCTAAAGAAGATAAGACCAAATTATGAAGGTTATGGGAAACAGAATAAATATAGAAGTAACAGGTTTAGATTGTATTACAGTTAAAATAGAAAAGAACTAAATATCCAAGTACAATCCAAATTTCAAAAGCAAAAGCAAAGGCAAATAAATACAGAAAATTTTTCAATGATAGTTCTTTTTCTTCTCTTTCTTTCCTTTTTTTTTTTTTTTTTTGACCTGAGAATCAAACTCAGGACCTTGAGCTTGTGAAGCAGGTGTGGTACAACTGAGCTAAATACTCCAATGGTATTTCACCCTTCAATGATATTTTAACATTAGAAGGGAGAATGAAATTTAATGTGACTTGCAGGTTTCTTTGTGATGTTCCATAGTTAGACAGAAACCTATGCACAAAGTTAGATTTGGTGTGGGAAAGAGGAGGAGAAAGAGCTATTCAAACTAGAGATACGCTGACTTAAATGTTCAATCATGTAGGTCTGAGACAAAAGGAAATTTTGTCATCATTTGTATGTAGTTATTGATGTCAAGAGTGCAAATGAAGTCACTTGAGGAAAATTCATGGAACATCAAGCATTGGTACGAAAGGGAAAACATGAGCAATGTTAAAATTAATAAGTGTCAGGAAAATTAGGGCTCCAGCAAAAAGTGCTTTGAAAGGAGAAAAATAAAGCAGCACCAGAACAATTCCTCTTGGCTGAGCACAACAGTACATGGAGATCAGGGGACAATTCAAGACCCTTAAATAATAGTTATGTGAATTTATTTCTATCCCTAATTTCTCTAAAGGTACTTTTCTGAACTTTCTCTAGCTCCTCATTAAAATATCTCTGATCGTAACTCCTATGAGATACTGCTTCAGTCAAACTCTGTATTCACAGGAAGAGGCAATTATGCATTCATAGGAAAAAATACTGTAAGTTCCAAGAAGAAAATATGTTCACACAGCATTCTCTCAGCATTCTGCACAAGATACCCAGAAGTATTCTCCTTAATTGTCATGCAATCATCCTTACACATTTATAACCTCATCTCTCATTCATACTCCACACTCTACCACCATGTTAAGTGCAGACAGGGGCAAGACATAGTGAGGAAATATCTCACACACCAAGAGAATAGGCAGCGATGAAGAGCAAATTTGGGTATAATTTTCTTTTGGAACCTGCAACACCTGCTACATTTACTGAAGTCTGAAATGGCCTCTGTTGCTTCAGCTAGTGCTCTGACCATCTGCTAAGCTGCTGAGAGGTGCTAGGCAGCAGCTTAGATCTCTACGAATGCTTCAAAGCCAGGCTCGTAAGTTTGGTAAGGAAGCTAGGGATGTACTGGTGCTAAATTCAGGTCCTGTTTCCTTCTCCTCACTAGCATGAAGAAAATTAACCAAGGCCACGAAAGTTACAATTGATATTGTTTGATTTAATGACTCTTTAACATTTTTAGGACCACAGCATTATTAAGAGCCTTGGAGGTTTTCAGAGTGGAATCTTGAAGAGTTCTCTGCCAGCCACTTTAGAAGCGGATGTCGTGCGCACACTTCAGTGCAGCTGCATATTAGGTGTCTGTACTTCAAACACACAGAATGTGAAGCAAATGTATTTGCTGTTTTCTTTATAAAGATAGCAGCTGTCATTTGCTTTTCACAAGTGTGAGAACAGATAATCCTGGTTGCTGCCTGTTTCCCCTTCCATTTTCTATGCTCCTCTCAAGCGTGCTGAAGAAAGGCCTGGTTAAACAAGCAGACCTGTCAACATGAATCTCTGGATGCAGTAGTCTGTTCAATCATTTATTAATACGACCATCTCTTTGATTATATAGGGAACTTCACGGAAGCTGGGAACACCGCTCACCTTCTTTTAAAGCCTAATTGTACTTTCTACTAATTTGTGAACATGGGATCTGTTTAGTTCTTTTGGAAAGAAATCTGGCTTTGTCTATTAAAATGAAAAAATTGCTGTATCCTTTAATACAACAATCTTTCCTGGGGCTGTAATCTGCAGAAATATATAAAAACACCAGTGTGCAAAGATTTATATAAAGATGCTATTACAGATTTATTTTTAATAGATAAAAATTAGGGAAAAAGTACCCTTCAAATAAGAAAATTTGAATAACATCTTCCTCTCTCACTGTGAAATACTATGCAGCCATTACAAGAATAAATTAGAGGGAAATTAATTTACTATGAACTACTAACATGTACTAATTGAAATAAAAGTTTAAAAATCCCTACAGAGTAATCTTGGAAATAAAAATACAGAATTCATATAAAATGATCTCACTTAAAAATTAACACTAGCAAACTCCCTCTATGTGTTTATATCTGTACATTACTATATCTGTATATTTCTTGTATATAATTATATGGCACAGGTAAATAGGGAATGCATATGCACAAACACAATGTGAGCAGTGGTTTCTTCAAGAAGAGAGTAAGCTAAGTGAAGTTGAAGCTTAAGATAAACTGAGAGGAAGGAAGAAAAATAAAACTCTTCAACTATCTCATCTTAAAATATTGCAGTTCTTACATTTTTGATATTCTCAGTTCCAATGTATAGTCAGATTCAAAACCAAACACTAACAATTCCTGTTGATGCAGTCATTTGTTTTTGAAGGCAATTTCATCTATAATACCCGCCTTTGTAGGAGGAGGTATTAATAAACAATTTATGTCTTTATCTAGAAAACATTTTGGAGCATTATGCTGACATGTTGATTGCCTTGGAATACTGCACGGTTAGTACAAGTCTCCATGAGACACAAGTATTGCACATTCATCTAAATATCTTGATAGAGATGATGGGATGGGTAAAAGGGAAAAGAGGGAGTCAAAACAAACATCATAGAGAACACACTGGAATAAAAAAAACGAGCAAAACACTGGATCCTAAAAAAAAAGAACTAGAGAATTTGAAATCATGTACACCCATCTGGAAAATGGTCAAGCAGACCCCTACTGTGACCAACTGGCTTAAAAGTTGAAACTGATACCTTAAAAATAAAAAACTTCATGAAACAACAATACCTGCAGAATTTTTAACACTTTGTGTTTTTGCTTTTTGTTTTTATATTTTACTATTTATCTTAAAAAGAATAAGTCACATTTGAAGTTTAAAAACTACTCTAATGCAACAGAGATGCACTAGTGTTGGTGCTACTGTGGTTTTGTGAACTTGCTTCAAAGTCGTATTAGTGCAGTCAGCTAAATTGTCGGAAAACATTATAAGGCTCTTGGGCAGGGCTGGGCCCTCAGCATGGAAAACAGTTGAAGTGTATTCACTGAAGGCTTACACTAAAAAGAGAGAAACTGCTAGGGATGGATAGCAGTGACTGATATTCCAAGTAGGTATTGATCACCTAACCTGGAGACCAACACTTGTGTAGCTAGCCCATTCCTTCTGGGAAGTCCACATATACTTGTGATGTGACTAGCTTCCTATTTGATTTCCATTTAATCAGTATTACCTGGGTGACTATATTTGTAATCATATTGATTGATCTTGGTTTTGTCCCACCTCATGTCCACTTTGTAATTTTTTCCCTACTGGATCTTGTAGTTTTGATCCACTTTGTACCTCATAGTTTTGCCCCATAAACTACCTTTGAGGAGTGGAATGGGTGGGCAACCCACTTTACAGTCCTCCTTCTGTTTCTCTAAGGCAGAAGTTATCTTTCAATAAATTCTTTGTACTCTTCACCTCTGTTTCTCCTAGGATTCATTCTTCAGTTTTAGAGTACACGAAATCAGTGTTTCATGTATCTAGAGGGAGGGAGTTCTAACATTTCCCTTGCTTGCCTTACTTCACTTATTGGAATTACCTGGGGCCTTGTGTCAATATTTTCACTTCATATTACTTTTTAAAATTCTGAGGTAAAAGAGAACACTGTCTTTCCAGGCCTCCACCGGACATTTCTTTGGAGGTCTGAGTTAGACACAAAGCAGTCATTCTAAGAGTGGCAGGCTTGGTCAGCCCCCATATGCAGGTTTTTCTGAATAACGGACTCAATTATTGTGGATTTGCTTTTTGATCTTTCACTGTCATCTACCACAAGAATGTTTTTGTACTCATGTCATATTTATTCTTCTTGTTTTCAATTTTTATTCATTCCACTAATTTTTGCTATTCTAGGAATAGCTGGATAAACTAGAACAACTCTATGCATAATACACAGACTGGAAAAATCAAGCAGATGTAATAGGGAAGGATGAGGCAGGCACATAGGAGACATGCAGGCAGCGGCAAAGGATGGGTCTGTCTAACTGAGAGGATGGAGATGCTTCCTGAGAAGAGATGCCTTTGGAAAACAAATGGCCCAGTTTTGCTGAGGATAAGTCATGGCCTCTTGGAAGGAGAAGCAGTATGTGCCAAGGCATGAAGGGGAGGAGAATGTGTGTGGCTCCAGGACAGCAAAGAGAAATAGGCTAAATTGGGTAGAGAGTTTCTTGAAGAGTCCACTGCTCACATGCGTTGGCTTTGGAGAGCTGCTCAGGTGACTTGGAGCTCTTTGTGGGATACAGAAGGCTGAGGTTTGGACTTTAGGGTTTCAATCTTATTCCTTTCTTGTAGAATGTAAAGGCCAGAATAGTTATGAGAATCACTAGTGTCAGGCCCAGGAATTGGCACAGATTCAGGGAAAGACAGTTTCTATGCATAGAGCAGTATTTAGGAAGTATCTAAAACCCATGTGTCATCTGTGTTATCATCTGCAAAAGGATGAAATGAAATTTCAGTACTTGTGAAATAATTGGGGAAAACAATATTCTCTCTTTAAGAGCTCTTTTAAAACCATCCATTCCCAGAAGGATATTTCAAATAAATTTATAACATGAATTTATTGTTATCATATTCCTGTATACTGAAGATAAAGAACATAGAGAAGAACAATATATAGAAATATAAAACTAATGAATTTGTGATGTCTCAGTTTTATAGTTCTCATCAGCTTGCAATGCTCAATAACAATTCAAAAACTTAGGTCATTTAAAATCATTAACTAAATAATCGAAGACTAGAGCTCAATAAGTTCCTTGAATTTGTTCTGGTTCATTCTTCTCATTTTACAATTGAAGAAAATAAGATTTAAATATCAGGCCTGGCATGACCCAACAGGACAAAACAAAGAGGCTGCTTTTAGCAAACAACACCAGCTTCTCAGTAAGCAGGGCGATGGACTCATGACATGCCAAGAAGTCCAGTGATTGTGTACACACCTGTCGTCCATCAGCATTCAAGTCCTAAACATTTCACCCCAGATTCCTTTACCCTTTCAGTACCTGGAAAAGCCCAAATCCTTTCCTCGTCAGTCATCCACACACGGATGAACTCTCAGTCAGCTGCTGCTTTCCTTGTCCCAGTGTCCGTCCATCCACATACAATTCCTAGAATAAACTTTCCCGTCAAAAACCCATTTTGACAAGGAGATTCTTTGTAACACTAAGTAACTATGGATGAGTTGCCCTAAATTATTTTCTTTCAGATAATTAAAAAAAAGAATAAGTGAAACAACTATAACTTCAAGCAACATATATTTTTGGTGCATGACTCTTTACTTTGCTAAAAATTTGTGTCACATTGTCTTTAACTTATATTTTTATGATTCTCTCTTATGTTTTATTACTATTTATACACAGTGCTATATCCCTAAATGACATAAACACAGTCAAAGAAATGTGTAGTTAGGCAGTTTTATCCATGTGTGAATGTCACAGAGTTCACAGGTTGAATGACGGTGGTGTCACTCACTGAGCAATATTCTGTAGTGGGTCCCCACTGGTGTGTGTGGCCTGTTGTGACCAAACACTGTTATGTGGTTCGTGACTATCTTTGTAGCATATATTCCACTTATCTAATAAGTACATGATAGCTTAGTTATGGATAGATCATCATTTATTTGACCTATTCCTCATTGGATATTTCAGTTGTTTGAGCTTTTTGTCTTTTTGCTCAAAAGTCACGACTATTTCTTTTGATAAGAATTACTTGTTTGTCTGACATTGAATTGGAGGCCTGTAAAATTAAAGAACAGGCCCTGACTGAGAGAAGGCAGAGCAGACACCAGGCCAGGCCTGGGCTATGTGCTCTCATCTATTTTGACACTTGTGAGTTTCTCCACTGGCTTCCAATGAGTTCCTTTGGTGAAGTCTTTTCGTTTGCAGAAGCCTCGTGCCTCCTCTGTCCCATTTGACTCGGTGTATGCTTGGTCCTGGGCTTCAGCTTTCCCCAATGGCATTTAAATCCTTATCAAACTCTTGCTATATGTGAAGGTCTCTCAGAAACAGAATGAAAATGATTTAAAGCACTTGATTGATGCCACAGGCAACATCCCACCTCTTCTGACCTTCTACAGAGTGCCTTAAATCCATTTACTCTTTCAGGAATATTTGTCTTTGAACTGTCCATTTTTTTTCTAAATAGTTGCAAGTATTTAAACTTTTTTCTTGGATACCTTCAATATAGGATTCTTCTACCATCTCCTTGTTCATTCATCTTTAATGTAAGTTGTCATCTTCTCAATTTTATAATCTTTCCTTGTAAAAGCTTCAAAGAAGCACAGGTTGATCTGATTGCATAAAACAGACGACTTTTAGTTCTTCGGCTTTAGACCTAGGCAAAGAAGCACCTTGTATTAAGGCCCAGAGTTTATGGACCCTGCCTCTGGGAGTTAACACTGTAAGTCAAAATGGAGTGATCACCTAGAGTCTGCATCATTTTCCTCACTCCCAAGGAACTCAAGCCTGTTTCTAGGATCTCAGCCAGAAAGAATGGCAGATCTGATCCATGAAGCATGCCGAAAGGAGCAGCTGTTTGATGAGGTTGAAGAGAGGCACAGGATGGAGGCTGGAGGTTTACAAGTGTACTGAAGAGGACCTCCTGGGTAGAGAGGGACCATGGTGGGGGGAGGAAGAGACTTGGTCTATTGGCAGGGGCTGCTGTTCCACGTCTGAGAGTTCTAAACTGAACATGGTTGTCAAACTGTCAGAAAACTACCTGTGACCAGAAGAAAGAACTGTGTGATAGTTTGTTTGCTTTATCAACACCAGAAGTTAATTCTGCAGTCCTTCATTTGTGCTCTTGCTCCAACGCCCCAAAGCTATTGACTTTAATACAAAGATTTTTCTTGAGAGCAGCCTGAACCCTACTTCATTAAAAAATATTTATATTTGCATCAGTGTATGAAGTAGAGTATCTGGAATGTAGTAAGGGCTTTACAAGTGCTGGCTCTTTATAAGAAAATTTACACAGTAAGTTGAGCTATACTGTATTGGCAGTAAACATATTTGATATAAAATTTATACACAAAGTGGGGGGGGGAAGAAGTATAGGCAAACTGATTATCCCAAAAGCCACAAAGTTAATCCAGGTGACTGGAGATTCTTCTTCCCCCTCAGGCCCTTATACAGCCCTTTCTCCAAAGTTCCTGGAATGGAATCACATTGTGACCTCCCAAGACTCCCATTTTTAATTTGTCCTGCTGGTACAACTTTTCCATAACAATGCTCCTGTTAAAAATTTAGTTTCTAAACCCATGGAGCTATCCAAAACCCAAAACACAGGCATAAAAATCTGATTTATTTCATTTTTCTTTAAGGAATTGTGGCATAGTCCATTTCTTCTAAAGATAGAGAGGTGATGACTCAAGATACAGGAATCAGGCAAGAGTACATACTGATTTGTTTGAACTCACACAGAGTGAAAATTAGATCATGTGTGGTTCAAATATCTTAGCTGAAAATCCACATTGTGATTACGAATTTGGAATTCTCTGTAAAGCACGCAATGGTCTGAAAAGCCACCAACCCTTTCCCAATGAATGATGCATTTGCAACAAGAATGAGGATGTCTCAGAAGCACATTCGGTGGAGCAGCATCCTGCTGTGCTTAATAAAAGCGTGGCACAGTGTCCTCTAGGGAGAGACAGAAGCTTGCTTCTGATTCAGGCTAGTAATTGTTAAGAAGTAAGAAGGAGATGAGAAAAATAAAGGATATGGCTGAGTTTAGTTGAGAGAAATGTATTGGCAGTTCTTTGGATAAAAGACAAAAAGGAACTTTTGATAAGAATGATAGGCCATATTTAGAATAGAAAGTGTCTACAAACAATAGCAGCAGCAGGTGGTGTGTGTGATCTTCTATTGATTATAGTGGTAAATGAGGCTTAGTGATGTGTTGCTTCTTGACTGGGTTGAGTGACTTCAGTAATTCTGAGAGCTTAACTCTGGGTGAAGACTTCATCTTGGAACTGTTTGAAAGGAATGAGAATTGGTATTTAACTTATGTCAGTTATATCAGTTTTTTTTTTTTTTTT
>PVIR01017525.1:0-34825 GCA_004026965.1 Petromus typicus | reverse complement strand
GACAGGGTCTCGCTTTGTGGTTCAGGCTGGCCCTGAGCTCAGCCTGAAACTCACATCACAGCAATCCTCCTGCCTCTGCCTCCCGAGTGCTGGGATTACAGGAAAGAGCACCCATGCCCGGCACTGTGGTATGTGGTACTGGTTGCTGCTGGGCGTGAGTCTCCATGCCCAGTATGGTATGTGGTTTCCGGGGATCGAATCCGGGTCCTTGCGCTTGCAAGACAGGCACCAGAACCGCTGAGCTAAATCCCCGGCCCTCTACATGAATCATTTACCTGAGGAGTGAGAGAACGAGACAAAATTCAGACAGGAGCAAATGTACAGAAACCTGGGAAACCAAGCTAGAATAGCAGTTTTAGCTGAATATGCCTGGTATGTTTTACATGCATCTGCTGGGAGGGTTAAAAAACTGACAAAATATAACATCCGTGGCTTTAAATCAGGGTGAAGTAAGAACTGTAGGAGGTTCCTTTCCAGCATGGTCATTTCAGCATTCTTTTATTTTTAATAAACATTTGAGATTAATCTAAATCCTTTGTGAAGTGACATCAAGATATTTGAAAAATAATTCTCTCTGACTAATGTACTTGCTCAGGGTAATTCAGAAGCTACACTGGGACCTTCATTACTGCAATGCCACTAAGGGATCATTTAGAAAGCAACTCTTTAAAAACCTAAGAGTGCAGTCAAAGTGGTAATGCACCTTTTCAAAGCACTGAGGAACTGGGCAGACACAAACAGATGCAGGGCGGTGCGTATAAAAGCTGAGTGGTGACGCACTCTGTCTCTGCTCCACACTTGCAAAGGTTCCCCCTTAGGTGTGAAGTTCTATGAGCTAATGTTTCCTGTCCATGACATTCAGATGCTTTAATTGCCAACCATCTGGATTTGCTATTGGTATGAATCAAGGTTTTCTTCTTAATGAAGCCAGCTTCTCTGTCACCCATCATAATTGAACCATCCTACCCTAATTACTTTGGCATTGCCAGAGCCCATCATTGTATATTAGTACAAATATAGGAAAATCTGAGTCATTTTTATAATATAAGAGCACAGAATGCTATTAGATATGTTCAGTGCTTCCTTCACATATTTAGAAAGGTTCAAAATAACTTGGCAAGCGTGTATTCATATTCTGCCAGAGACACATAGACCAGGAAAGAAATCAATGTTTCAACTCATTCATAACGCATGACACCTAATTTCTCTACTCTGACATGTTTTTTTCCAGAATTCTATAGTCTTGCTTTTAACACCAACCAGTGACTAATTGTAACAAGAAACCTTTTTGATTCTGACGAGAATTGCAATGTGGCATTGCCCACCAGCTCACTTTTGTCATAGGTATATGTATGAATTTTTTCTTCCTTCATTCATTGACCATGACTCATCATTGGGAAGGCAGCAGTGAATGAGACAAAAGAAGGCTCTAAACCTCTTCTGCTCACATTTGTGTGGAGGAGACAGATGTAAATAAATAACAGTAGTGATGAGTCATGTGCACATGTTAAAAGAGGACTTGGGCAGTGGTTTGGTGGCTCTTCTCCACAGAACATTCAAGGAGGTCTTAGATTGCAGCATATGAAAGGAGACCTGTGAGATGATCACAGGACCAGACGTTTCAGGAAGAAAGGCCCCGAGTGGAGTGCAGTCCAGGAACCATGTCAGCCCAGCACTGCTGGGGTGGCATGAACATGGACAGGGTAGGCAATGAGCTTGGAGAGAGGGCGAACATTCCACAAAGGAAGTGTGGATTTCACTCCATATCCCATGAAGAGCTGTTTGAGTGTACAAAAGAACGTAGTGACATGCTGTGACTTACAAGTCTCTAAAAGATTTGTCTGGATGCTTTCTCTTGAGTGACTTCGGAGAGTCAAGTGTGAAGGCAGGGGGAGGGCCCAGATGAGAGGGAAGTTTGGCTTGTATCCAGTAAGAGAGGTGAGAGAGGAAGATTAATTAATTCAGGCTTTGTACAGAGGTAGAGAGAAAACTTATTAGCTGTTGAAGGGTGGAGCATAGGAAGAGAAGAATCCTTCAGTTTCTTGCATTTGTTTGTTTTGTTCTGTTTTTGTGATCCTGGAAAATGCTAGTCAGATCCTCTACAGTTGAGGTATGTCATAACTTTAACTCACAGTAAGTCCTGTGGACTTCTTATTCTGTTTTCCAGGGTTGACTCTTTCAATAGTTGCGTATTTCTATAGCTAAGCAAAGCAGTCCATCACATGGCCTAGTTTCAAATCTGAGTTTTCCAGCTTTGTCCACGTGACCTGGACAAAGTTTCTTGACCCCTCTACCTCTATTGTCCTCTAGTTAGGTAATCTATTCTGTGGGGTTGGCATCAGATATCACTTAAGGGAATGTGTACAAAAGTGTTTAGAACAGTGTCAGACTATAGTGTACTAGTAAATGTCATTAATTGGACACAATACTTGTCCGTTTCTCCTTCCTGTTGTACCTCAGGTCTTAGTACCCAGTACTAAGAATTACAGTAATTAAAATTTAAAAAGAAATTAAAGTCTTGTTCCTTATGTCATTCCACAGTTACATTATGTATCTGATAATAATTTTTTGGAATTTCATAGCACCAATCCTTGTTCAGGATACTTCATATTTCTATAAGTGGTAATATTCATTTTTAATGACTTTTTTAAAATTCAAATTTTATTGGTGCATTATGAATACACATCATTGCATTCAACATTGAGAGTTTGTTCCAGAATATGACACAATTTGATTTTTATTTTTCCCCTTCCCCCACCCACCCTACAACCCTCTACCCTCTGTATACATATGGTTTGTTTCCTTTTTTTATTACTATCACATTCTTTTTCCCCTTGTTATTTACCCTTATACCCTCTTTCCTTTTAAATACTTTCTATTTCACATCAACTGTATATACTAGAACTCATTCATATCTTCATTTTCTCATACCAGAGAAAATATATTTACATATCTTTGACCTATTTATTTCATTTAGGTGGATGTCTTGAAGGTACATCCATTTGAGTATGAATGACTCAGTCTTATCATTTTAAATGGCTGAATAATAGAACCACTCTTCTTTATCCAGTCTCCTGTTGATGGACATTTGGGTTGTTTTCAAGATTTAGCAATCACAAATTGGTCTTCTATAAACATAGGTGCACATATATTGCTGTGATATGAATCGTTTAAATCTTCTGTGTATATACATAGTAGAGCAATGGCTGGGTCAAATGGGATCACCAATCCTAGCTTTTTGAGGAATCTCCACACTGATTTCCACAGAGGTTGTATGAGTCTACATTCCCACCAACAATGGAGAAGGTTTCCTTTTTCTCTGCAACCTCGCCAATATTTGTTGCTGGCTAATTCTGAGATAGCAGCCATTCTTTGTGGAGTGGGATGAAATCTCAGTGTTGTTTTCATCTACATCTCTCAAATGACCAGTGAGGTTGAGCATTTCTTCAAATACTTCTTAGCTGCTCTTACTTCTTCCTCTGAAAAGTATCTGTTCATCTGACTTTTTGTTATTAGGATTTTAAAAATACACTAAGGTCTTTTAGAAAGGTTGATTGACTATTATCAGCTTTACTGTGAAGTTAATGTTTTCAGCTTTTAAAATGGGGCAAGGGAGATGGACATCTGATATCAAGATTACATAAATTATATAAAAGCTTAATATGCTGCCTTTGACTGCATTGTGGCACTCCAGGGCCCTGCCCAGTTTACTCCTCTTTTCCCTGTAGGCTCAAACCATTTGAATCTAAGGAGGGGAAGGAGCTGTTACTAGGTCACAGAGTAATCTGAAAACCTTGTATGTCTCTCATTTCCATGTAAACACCGGTTTCTGCCCCTCTGCCAGGCTGCCAGCTGCATTTTGGACTCTCATGAGTGGTTATTTGCTTCTCAAAATAGACTTGAGAACAGTAGGAAAGTAGAGTAGGTCGATGCAGCATATGGCCAAATCTTCATGGACAGATGTGCTAGAGAATAACAAGGAAATTCTTTTCAACTGTCACCTTTGTTCTAAATGTGGTATCTGGAAGTTTCCTAGCTGTAGCTGGAATTGAGCTGCAGTTGGAAAAAGACACTTTGTGTGAGATACATTAGCCTAATTTTTGAGAACTTCATTTCTCATGTTTGGCCGAAGTCACTGGGCAAAGCACAACCCCTGTTGGCTCCAAGAACTGTAAGGTATCACCAACACAAGAGAATCTTATTGTTCAGCACGGGAGGACTTGGAATCCTTTTCTGTGCAAAATGTTCAAGATTAAATACAGGTGTTAGTTCTGTGATTGTTCTACTTTCCTGTTCTCTGTTTCTTCTTGTGTTGTTTGATAATGGGATGAAAAATTTTTATTTTGCAACTTTTACATGGTTTGGTATGTGGACAACAGTTCCTGTCTCTGACTTAATGTGAAATCCCTCAGCCCAAGTTTGGAGATGTCACTGTATTAAACCACTGGCCTACTGAATCCACAGAGGGTGAGATCTGAACTTTACCTCTATAGTTTGTCTCTCCTGATGTTATTCCGAGTGCATAGATGTTGTGCTGAGTTTTGTAAAAATTGCATTATTTCTAAGTACGCTAAAAAATGGCTTAGTCTGGTTCTTTTTTGTAAGTCAGTAACTAAGTCAGGTAACATGTGTACGTTGAAACTTTCATGCTTCCCAGAGATCAAAACACCTGATGGCCTTCCACTGTGGCTTTATGCCCTCCAAAGGCAGTGTGGTCACAGCTGTTGAAGAGTTCGATACAGACGCATGGGTAGCCGTAAAGAGTCCGTGCTGAGTCACAGCCCCATTGGCTCACAGGAAACGGACCCATGTGCTCTTCTCCATCCTGTGGGTTTCTTGAATGAGTCAAATGCGTGGATTGTCATTGAATAATCCCAGCAACCAAACCCCAGGTTGATTAACATTTAAGTGCCCAAGCTTCTTCCAGAAATGTTTATGTGCATAATACTTACTTTCTATATATTGCTTTTGTATTGTAGATACAGGAGCCGAAAGACAGGCACTAAGAGAAAATGTGTATCCTAAACTGAGAGAATTCTGTAGAGAAAACTACGGATTGGAATTTCAGGTAACTCTAACACTAATCTCATTTTCAAATTATGTCAGCTGAATAAGTAGGTTATTTCTTTTTACGGCTTGAATGTGGTAGAAGATAAGTTTTAAGTGCTAAAAGTGTTTCATTTCTTTAAGCATGAATAAGAAGAAACACTGGAAACCTGAAATAAACTATTCAAGTGTTGCTGATGTTTTATATTTTTGTGCTACGCTTCGTGGGCCCTGCCTGAAATTGGCTCATCTTTTTCTTCAAATTTATTTATTTAATATTTGACAGTTTCTATTTTAAGAGAGAGTTTAAAGTGTGGTCTTCAGGAATTTTTCACATGTAAAGCAAGACCACCTTTTCAAAGTATTTCCTTTCAGCAGCCTGGCAAGTTCTGGCCTTCTGTACACTTTCAGTTCTTATTCACTTTATCGAATACTTTTTTTCCTAAGGATTTCAGGACTTTACCATTTACCAAAAAGTAATCCTGTGTACATATTGTGAGTACATAGCAGCCTTTCAAAGGTAGTAACTGTACGCCTCATTGCTAAAGTTCATGACTCCTGGCATTTTTATACATGGTTGATTTTACCACCTGAGAGAAAAATACTTGAGAACATTGGATGTGTCTTGAGCATCCAAAACTTGAAAAAGGAAATGACTGTGCAGCAGATAATATTATTTCCTCAGAATTACTCAGCCTCATTTACAGTGAAAATCCTGGCTCTTGGGTAACCTTTCCATGACACAATCTGCTTGTCATGTGACAGATATGCAGTAGAAGTTTGTGGTGCAAGACTGCAAAATGTGCCATTGTTAGCAGGAGGAAATCTCACTCTGCATTTGTTGCCTCCCAGGATAAATATTTTATTTGCCATACCTCATCATATTTTTTAACGTGACGCCTAAAGCAGCTTCAGTCTGAACACACTGTTGGTCAGTGGCAGACCATTAACACGCACATTGAGCTGTTACTCAAAACCTTATATTTGACAAATTGTGAGCCTAAATTAAATTCCTTGCCACAAATTCAGCACTACCTCCTCTTAGGAATCTGGTTCTGCTGATAACAGGATTCAGCTTGTCACAAAGCTTCCAACCTGTCAAGATTCCCAAAGACTTGGCTACTCCTTAAGGACACAGTTATAAAAAGAGAAGAAATACATTCAAGCACATTAATCCCATCTTTCTGCATCTGTTCTGTTTGCATCTTTTGTATCTGGAAGAAAAGGAAGTTGTTGACATCTGCAGAGCAGTCTCCACCAAATATGGTACTGAGAAGATTAGTGGAGGGGAGAGAAAAGGGTATCCTTTTTACATTAGAGGCGGGCACAGGTAGACAGACCACTAAAAGAAGCCTGGGAGGCAAAGCTGATGAAGTAAGTAGAGAGAAGAGTCATTCCAGTCAGGGGTACTGATGCATTCAGTGAGTTGCTGGACAGCTGTGGCAGTGGCAGGGGCCACAGAGAGACAGACCTGAATCCCAGAGTGTCTTAATCTGTTCGTCTTTCACTGTAGCATCTAAACCAGGGTTGGTAACAGCTTATGTGCCTGAGGTGGTGTGGAGAGTAAAATGTGCAGAATTGCATTTGCTAACCAGCTTTAAGTTTAACAGAAGCTCACATATGTATCTGAGTCCTCTAAGGGTGTATATTTTAGTGTGGGTTTTATGGTAGATTAATTATAGCTCTCCTCCCTAAGGATGTGTTTTCCAGAAAGATAGTTCTCTTTCCTCAAGTGCAACACATTGTGGTGCCAAGAGCTTCCTGGGAAGCCAGTTCTCCCTACAGTATTCCAGATTTCCATCTTTGGTTGTGCGTTGAACCCAGGAGAAGTAAATTTCTGAGGTGCTCAGCAGACTGATGTACTTCATGCCTGCTTGCCTGTGCTTATGCTGTGCTCTCCATCTGCAGTGCTTCCCATCTGGCTTTCCCCAGCTTTGCCTTGTGGATCCTACCCCTTCTGCGGGGTTCTCCTGTGTGGTCTCACGTTGTGCGACGCTCCTCTGTGTCTGCTGCCCAGAAGCCACAGTGTTGTTTTGGGCTCTCAGAACAGTCCAGGCTTTCCCACTTAGGAATTTTGCCTGTTTATGTTGTGTGTCAGGAATACTCGCTGCTACCTGTGTGTATGGTTTTTTTCTTAGTTGATTTTATTGGTAAACTTTATATGTATGTTGTGATCACATTCAACATTGAGAATTTGTACCAGTACATGACACATCTTGATTCACATTTTTTCCCACTCCCCTGCCCTCTGGTATGGTATTGAGGACTGAGCCTAGAAAACCCTGAGCTACATCACCAGCCCATTCATTCATTCATTTATATAGGTCTTGCTGATTTGCTCAGGCTGGGTTAAAAGTTTCTATTTTCCTGCCTCAGCCTCTCAAGTAGCTGAGCTTCTAGACGCACACCACACCAGGCTTATACTTTCTTTTTGTCCCTTAGGTCCCCATTGAAATGTTACTTCTCGCGATGCTTCTTTGACATCTCAATGGAAAGCCACCACTCAGTTATAATCACTGATCTTGTACTGTTTTAGCTAATTACAGTGCATGTATATACCATGTTTTTCTTGCTTGCTTATGGGGTGGTTTCTTGTTTTTTCTCCCATTAGACTGCAAGTTCCAAAAGAACAGGGACCCAGAATAGAGCCAAGTGCATAGGATTCCACAGAAATTTATTAGGTGAATAAATGCATACATAAAAAAGTGAAAATTCAACTCAAACATTATCTACTTAAAAACTCTCTTGATTTCCCCTCTTCCTTCCAGAATATGTCACGTGGTCTCCTTGTTGGTACCCTAAAATTCTGTGTGTAACTAACTAATCATTAAACCATTTGAGTGTGTCAAGTACTAACATCATGTCCATCAGCATTGTGGTGCTAAGAAAACAGAAGCAAGCCACACAGATATCTGCTAAGGAGTTTCCAGTATTGTTAAAGAAGGCAAATTATTTTTAAATTGATTTTATTGGTACATTTCATATACACATCATGATCACATTTAACGTTGAGAATTTGTACCAGTATATGACACAACTTCTCATTTTTTCCCATTCCTCTGCCCTCCCTACATTCCTCCAACCCCTGTATACATAAGCTTTGTTTCCTTTTCTTAACCATCAAATTTTTCCTGTCCCCGTGTTACTTACCCCTACCCTCCTTTTCCCTTTGAATATTTTCTATTTCCCAATATCTAGCATACATTCTAGAACTTCTTTACATCTTTAGTTTCTCATACCAGAAAAAGACAGATACATTATTTACACATCTGTGACCTATTTATTTCACATGTAAGTATGTCCTAAAGCTTTTCACAGCAAGATCAGGAACAAAACAAAGATGTCCACTATCATCACTCCTGTTCAGTATAATGCTGGAAACAGCCACAGCAATAAGACAAGAGAAAGAAATAAAAGGAATAAAAATAGGAAACCAAGAGGTTAAACTGTCATTATTTGCTGATCACATAACCTAAAATCTCAGTCAAAGGACTGCTAGACTTAATCAACAAATTCAGTACTGCAGGTGGATACAAGAACAGTGCTCAAAAATCATTAGTGTTTGTATACACAAACAACAAACTCATTGAGTGAGAAATTAGAGAGTCCATCCATTTCACAATAATGTCCCCATTATTGTGAAAAATGAAATATCTAGGAATCAATCTAACAAAAGAGGTAAAAGATCCCTACTCTGAAAACTAACTCACTCTGAAAAAGGAGATTGAAGACAATATCAGATAATGGAAAGACATCCCTTGTTCCTGGATAAGAAGAACCAATATTATCAAAATGGCTGTTCTCCCACTACTACTCCATAGATTCAATGCAATCCCAATTGAAATTCAAACAGCATATTTCACAGATCTAGAGAAAATAATCTAAAAATTCATCTTGAACCATAAAAGACCTAGAAGAGCAAAAGCAGTTCTAGGCAACAAGGCCATGGCAGGTGGGTATCACAATCCTCAACTCGAAACTACACTACAAAGCCACGGTGATAAAAACTGCATGGTACTAAAAATAACAGACCCAAGGATCAGTGGAACAGATTGGAAGATCCAGAAACACCTCCAGATGTAGAAAGCCACCTCATCTTTCACAAAGGAGCCAAATATCCTCAATAGAGGAAATTTAGCCTCTTTAACAAATGATGCTGGAAAAACTGGGCTTTAACATGCCAAAGACTAAAGCTAGACCTGCCTCTCTCACCATACACTAAACTAAGAAGGCAAATTATAAACAAGTACATTCTAGTGTTAGTGAATGTATTGTATTGAACAAATATTTGTATGAAAAGTAAAGCAGGGAAAGATGGGACAGGCAGTGCCAAGTGGCTAGTAATTACTAACTACTTGATATCATTTAAGCAGGAACTAAAGACAGTGACAGAACAAAATCATAGTAGGGACAAGTGGAGAAGGAGAGCAGGCTTAGGAGACAAGAAACAGGGTCTGAGGTAGAAATGGACTTAGAATATTCCAGAAAACAGTGAAGTAGTCAGCAGGAGTGAAGTAAGGGAGGTAACTAGAGATGTCAAAGTCATGCCATCAGAGATGTTAGGGACATAAAACTTTGCCATGCAGAGCAAGTGACACACATTCAAGAGGCTCACTCAGGTCCTGTAAGTGGATGGGAGGGAAAGGAAAGGAAGAAATGAGAAGCAACCATGGCAGGCTTAGTGTGAGCAAAGGGGAGAATAAGATGTTGAATGGTTTGGAATGTGTTTCCCACTGTCTTTAAGGACTTCACTTGTCTGATTCAGCTTATCCCAGTGGTCAAGCAAGTAGTGAGCACATACTCAACCTTTCTGCTTCTCGTAGATGCCTACTGTGATGTACTTTCATTGTCTTCATCTCTGACCCCCCAGCCAATCCCACAGACCTTCCAGTTTTTGAAACATTTCTCCAAACTCTGTCATCTGTTTAAGCCTAGGTTATTGTCATCTTGACTGTCCACCCTGTTTGCCTCCATCTCTTCCTTCTCCTCCTTGAGATTGACTCATTTTAGCCTCTGATCATGTCCCTTGATAGCATCACTGTGGTGACCTTTTTGAAATAGAAGTCTGATTCTTTCTTCTGCATTCTACATTTTCATCTACATCCAACACCTCGTAACATGATGTGTAAATTTCTTTTCCATTTCAGTCTACCTTCGAGATCTTATGGATCACCCTCCCCTATTGACACTATTTTCTAGCCATGCAGAAAGTATTCATTTCCCAAAATTTTTCTTCCTTTGGTCGGAGTCATGACACTCAGGGTCCCTTTATATCTCCTTAAGTGCCTCCTCTGACCATGAGGCAAATGAATAGAAAAAAATAGTTGTTCTTCAAGAAACAGTGACTATTCTTCTTTGAGATTCCATGGTGCTTGATTCCTGTTTTTTAACCGCATATTAATTTGCTTTGATTACATTTCAAACACCCCTTGCCATTACTTGAGATCTTTCAGAAGTCAGCAACTGTATTATATCTTTCTGGATGCCATTTGTTACCTTGTATGTGTTTGCTACATAAGCTTTCAGAAAGAACTTTCCCCATATGCCTTTGCAATCAAGAGTACCAGTGGGTCTCCCAAGGAGACCCTCTCACACCAGCTGTAGACCTTTCCTGCTCTCTAGGCCAGACTGTTCCCAGGTGAAGGGAGCTGGACAGTGAAAGCACCTCCTGCCTGCAGACATTGCCCACACTGAATGACATGGTGGTGACACACAAAGGCACCAAAAGGGTGGACAATGCTTGTCCTGGGCCAAGGTGCCTGAGCCCTCGGGTCTGGGTGTTCCTGCCATCTTCACTAGGTGGCAGCACAGATCCAGGCCTGTGCTCTTGTTTCCTCCCCCTCAGGCTCAGCAGTACCTTATCTCCTTAAGCCTTTGTCTGTACTGGCCACCCAGGGTCAGCATCTCCACATCTCTCCCTCCCATAGTTGCATGAGAATAACTCTAAATTTTTAATGTTTATGTATCAGAAGAGAATTCATTCCTCTCTGCCCTTTCCTGGTTTCTCAACTGCTACTCTTGCCTACTGTTGAAGACTTTCCTCTCTTGCCTTCGCACCATTCTTCCACCCTTTAGGCCAGAGAGACATGCTGCCACTGTTCCCACCCCTTGTCCTGCCACAGTGTCCTTGGAAGCAAAGTGTTTTTCTTTCCATTTCATAAATCTGTGTCTCTGCTGTAGCTGAATGGCTAAGACAACCAACCCTTCTCTGATCTCTCCCTCTTGTGCTTATTTTTTGTTCTGGTCCAAACTGTACACAGCTGCTCAGTCTTTCTTAAAACAGTACTTACTAGACTCATTGATTCCAGCAAGCATGGCTTTTCACATTTTCTTACACCTCTAAAATTAGGATTCATCTTCTGAGTAAATGGTATGGCCTCATGGAATAGGCAGTGCTTCTCCTTTTTAGTGATACGTACAATATGGGCACAGTTAGTGCTGATGCTATTTTAGATTCAGCACAATGCAGCACATTATATCACTCACAGTATATAATAGAAACAGTGTGGATTTTTCTGTTACATATGAATATTCTAGGGCTCCATCCTGAACCTGTAGATCACGGACACATTTCTTTCCCTCCCGCATACACAGATGATTCCTATGTAAAATGAATGAGTCAGTGATTATCCTCCAGGGTTGTTGTAAGAATTAAATGGGATGAAAAAGTGCCCAGCATATGAATGGCATTCAGTGTTAGATTTTTGTACATTTTATCTTATTGTGTAGTTTTCATCAAGAACCTATAATGATGAAATTATGTGTGTGCATTTTATTTTTGGTTTTCTAACCATAACAAAGGTTTTTTTCTCTGGTCATTCCAAGGTATCATGTGTCTGAAGACATTTAAAATTTGATATAGAAGAAATTTAAAGGCAAGAGTATTCAGGAAATATTTATTGATTAGCCTCTAAGAAGGGATCATGCAGCAGGACAAATACTAGATGTTGTCCATCTGTGCTGTTGTAACAGAATACCTGAAACTGGAGAATTTATGAACAAACAGAAACTATGTTCTTGCCATTCTTAAGACTGGGGAGTTCAAGATCAAAGTGCCAACAGGTTTGGTGCCTGCTGATATACCAGTCTGTGTCTCCAACATGGCACAGCAAATACTGCGTTCTCCAGAGAGCAGGTTGCCCTTCATGGTAGTGGGGCACAAAGACAGATTCCACTGTCCCTTTTTAGAGCTCTATCAACCCATTCGCAAAAGCAGAGCTTTCATGAACTAAACACCTCCCCAAAGCCTCACCTCCCAAAACCGTCCAATTGGAGATTAAGTTTCTAACATGTGAATTTGGGTGGGGGGGGGTAATATTCAAACCACAACATAAGTCTATAAACTTGAGGGAAGATCTCTCTAAATTATTGTATTCACTTATTGGTACTTCAGCCAGCCCTATAGGTCTCTCTGCTTCTGGAGATATAATATACAGAGCAAAAGGTACAGTTTGTGAACTTACCCCATTTGTTTCCATGTAAATGAGAGCAGGAGACATGGAGGAGCAGAATTCAGCTGATCTGCTCTCCCATTTCCTGCCTCTGAGCTTTGCTTCAGAAAGGCAGAAGTGCTTTAGATAAATGAAAATAAACAGGAAGATATGGAACACTAAGGGCAACTTGCCTCAGCTCTCTGCATACAACTCCAGTAAGAAATGCCTACCAAAGATGCCTCCTTTCTCAATAGCCAGGGCCTGGCCACATCACATCATGGCATTGGGAGACCATGAGTTTGAGCACCTAAGCTGCCCTTGGTATCTGTGTGTCTCGTATGCTGAACTGAGAGCCACCTTAGTCCCATAGTAAGAAGAGGAACACACAAAAGGCCCCAGATGAATAAGTTCGGTAACATTTGCACCAGAAGCTGAGGACTCTTCATCCACGTGGAGAGATTGGGGTGGGTCAAATCCAGAACATCATCCTGTGACCAAGCTCAGAGGGGAAAGGCCAGTCGATGGGTCAAACCACCTGGCCCTGTGCCCTGACTACCAGCAACCAGGCAGGAGGTTGGCATCGTGTAGGGCTGTGCCCAAGAATTCCATTTTCCCGCTTCAGGATGTAAGGTCACTAGATGTAATTTTAGGGAGGTTAAAAAGGAAAATGGAGGAAATGTACCTTTTTAGATACTCTACATCTAAAGTCACTAAGTAAAGGCTCCACCAGACAGTAAGTGCTAAGTAAAGGGTCTGTGAAAACAACATTCTAAACTAAGGCTTAAACAGGATAGAACTGAGAGTTCACTTTTTCTTGCTAATCAGGAAGTGAGTCTTGGACAAGAATCTCAACCAGTTGTAGACAGAATAAACTTCATTCTCTATGCACATCAGAGGTATAGTTAAGTTAAATTGCATGAGTCACATTAATCCTAATTCCTAATCCTTAATGAATTGAACCATCACTTACAAAAGTCTTACCTCCTGCTTTTCTTCTACAATTTCTTGCTTCTTTCACTACAGACTTCTTGTTAAATCAAGCCCTTTTGCTCATCTGTTACACATTGTTTTTTCAATTGTCTGCCTTCTCAGGGATCTCAAAGCACATCTTTCCACTAAGCTACATGAATGGCTTTGTAATCGACAGGTTTGTTGTAAGGCCCTTAGGCATTTCTCCACGTTGTCAACTAACCCTTTCCTGTCCCTCTGCTAATCAGATGGATGCTTCTCTGTGCAGGGAAACGCACATCTCTTCATTGAATCACATTATATCTCTCAGGCCAGGGCTCCAGTCTGTGTAGTCACTTTCCATTTCAGTGCTATCTGTCAAAGTGTAGACAGTCCTGCCAAATCGGTATTCTCTGAAAGGATTAGAGACGTGTTACAACATCCACCTCTCATCCACAGGAGTGAGGCAGCTTATACAGGGAGGAAGAAAGATCAAGATAATGACAGGCAAAAAGGAAGTTAAGTTTTCATGCCAAAGTCTAGTTCCAGCTTGTAAATATTGACACCAATTCTTTGGGACTAAATGGCTCCTCTGGGACGCTGAGAAGGTAGTATTTCTGTTTTTCTCTTTTTTTTTAAAATTTGAGACATAGTCTCATGTTTTGTAGTTCAGGCTGGCCCTGAGCTCAGCCTTGAACTCACAGCAATCCTGCCTCTGCCTCCCAAGTGCTGGGATTACAAGCATGAGCTACCATGCCCATCACTATGGTTTGTGGTACTGATTGCTGATGGGTATGTCTCCACACCTGGCATTGTTGTATGTGGTTACCAGGGATCGAACCTGGGCCCTTGCACTTGCAAGGCAGGTGCTGGAACCACTGAGCTAAATCCCCAGCCCTTCTGTTTCTCTTTTATCTTATACTCACAGATGACTTCTTCCTAATTCTTCTCCTAAATGTAGGATGGCAATATTGTGAGAAACTTCAAAATTTACAAGAGGATTTATACTTTACTGAGCATTAATTTCTACTAAATTTTGGATGATTACCCTCAATAATGGAAAAACATCCAAAAGAATTAGCTCTTCAATAAGCAGAATGAGAAAAACTCTCCAATTTGCAGGTGACATGTAAATGTCTCAGTTGAAGTATTTCTCAAATTTGTACACATGGAACCTTTTTTTTTTTTGAGACAAGGTCTCATTTTGTAGTTCAGGCTAGCCCTGAACTCACAGCAATCCTCCTGACTCTGCCTCCTGAGTGCTAGGATTACAAAAGTGAGCCACCACACCTGACACTGTGGCATGTGGTTCTGATTGCTGGTGGGTGTGAATCTCCATGCTCAGGGAATCGAACCTGGAACCTTGCAGTTGCAAGGCAAGTGCCGGAACCACTGAGCTAAATCCCCAGCCCATGGAAGCAAGTTTTTTTTCTTGTCGTTGCTGTTTTATTTTTATGGGGAGGAGAGCTCTTAGCAAGTCTTCATTGATTAAAAAAAGCAAAGTTTAAGAGGTTTGTTTTGTCAATATTTAGTTATAGATCCTTGAGAAAGTTAACCTTAGCATTCTCATGTATAATGTAAAACATTTCTTGAACCTAATCTTTAAGTTTCCCACCAGTACCCAAATGTATGATATAATGACCTCACCATGAGAACAGCACATCTGTGTCACATTTCTGTCTTTACAGCTTAGTTCTGTGTGTTAGGAAGACTGACATAACCTCTCTGGAGAGCAGTCTCCTATGTATATATGATTTAAGGTGGGACTACTGTATTACCTCCTCAGGAACATCCACCCCAGATCTCCATGGGTAGATGTAGGTGTTTGGTCTCCTGAGCTTTATTCATTATTTCATGACCCTCTACTTTGCAGGCACTGATGAGTCAAGTAGAGCAATGGTATTGAAACAGTCCATGCCCTTTGGAAGTTTACCATCTCACAGAGTGATGCTGCTTCTGAAGACATGCTGGGTGCTTTGGGTGTGGGTAACGGGCTGAGGGAAACCAGCCATCTGAGGTTGTCCTAAAAGCCTTCTGCAAAACCACCCTCTAAGCAGAACCCTGAAGGATGAGTTGGTAGTAAGGCCAGGTGGACAAGAAAACTATTTCAAACAGAAGGAACAATTT
Organism: Petromus typicus; assembly: GCA_004026965.1. Lineage (NCBI taxonomy): Eukaryota > Metazoa > Chordata > Mammalia > Rodentia > Petromuridae > Petromus > Petromus typicus. Next base: position 19,271 of record PVIR01017525.1, on the reverse strand, counting down.
TCATAGACATATTTGGAAGAGAACTTTACAGCTGCACGTGCCACATCTTCACTGCCATTCTTCCACACGCTCTTGCTCATTAACTTGTTTTATTCCCGCTGTGAAGTTAGGAGACAAATTCCATATCCCTCATTTTATCAGACGAGGAAACTTAGAAATACAGAAATTAATGACTTCCAAAGATCCTCTAATAAAAATAAGTGGTAGGGCCAGTATTTGAGACAAGGTAGTTTGGGTCATGTACGTGTAATTAATAATCACTAGTCATCTATACATTGGTGAAAATCTATATGTGTATATGTATACATGTGTTCGTATGTAAGTCTACATGTGTCAGTGTATACTTCCATGTGTGTACATGCTGTATCTCTACAAACGAATGTGTTCTCAGCCTGAGAATGAACCATGAAGAAGAATGTGATATGAAACAAGGCCCAGATTACAGAAAAACTCCCAAATCAAGTTGTGGCTTCTCAATGTTATTTTCAGCACAGCAGGAAGCTTAGACAGAGAACATGCTCCAGAATAGTTCCCTGAACTTACAGAGCAAATGAATTACTCTTTCTAGAGTTTGGCTGAGAAAAAAGAAATCTTTGCTACATGGACAGATCAGCATTTTTAGAAAGGCCTGTTTTATTATCCAGTAGCACAATTGGTTAGTGCGCAGTACCTAAACAGAAAGGCCTCTCTGCCTTCAGTGTGGTTTGTGGACTCAGGGAGGCAAGAATGTGAGCAGGAAGATAATATGCACAGCGGCAGAGACACAGATGTGAACACCGTCATAGATGCAGTGGCTATGGAAATCCCAGTGATAGGCAGGACAAGCTGACTTCAGGGTTTGCACGGAAGGATATAGTTTGTTTGTGGTCAGGTGATCTGCCACTTGGAGAGCCAGGACCCAGCCTGGTTAGACCCTTCATGCAGCTCACTTGGACAGTTTGTGCTCTGCACAGGACACAGAAACATTCTGATCTTGTTATCCCAGAAATGCCTGGTCCCACCTCTCTGTTTCCGTTTGCAGTGAGCCCTGATAGCCCAATTTTCACCTTGCTTCCTAGGCGACTTCTTCTTTACCACATGGAATCAGCAGGGATTCAGGAGGCTTCCTCTCTCAGGACCTGAGTCAGGTCTGAGCCTGATGTCTCCTGCACAAAGCTTTGGCTGAATCATCTGGCCTTGTATTGTTGGACTCTTTCTTTCTGGTGCTCACTCATGATCCTTGGGGCCACCCAGTCATAACAGGGAGCTTGATTTAGGACCTGATTTGCTTTTTTAAAAATAAAACTGACAATTTGGTCATGCTCTCCTCAATATTTGTCATGTGTCTCATAACTAAGAAATACTTGGAGGTGAGGTACAGTCAGTGGTCACAACAGTTCTGGCCAGAGTGAACACATGGGTGGTCTGCTGTCTTATAGCCAGTGCACCAGGGGGAAGCCATTCCATGTAGGGACTGCCACACATCACATGTCCACACCACAGCTTCCCACTGGCTAACAGTGTCCCATTGAGCCAGCCAGAGCTTTGAGACTTTTCCTTGCTTACTCTCTCCAGTGGGCTGACCATTCTGAAAGTGAGAAACAAATGCTAAAACAAATTTTAATGAGTCCTGTCTTCACCGTTGTGATATTTGAAAGCTGTGTCCTTAACACAGAGCTTGTGTTATTCAAAAACTTCTCAACCCCTGTTGTGTTCTTTTGGATATTTTTATTGATAGCATGTGTTAGTCTTTTTAAGTATACATCTTATTTCTTGGAAAAAGAGATCATTAAACAGCTATGTTTTATAGATAAGAAGGGCAGGAAGGCTGCAGAAATATCAAGTTTTTATCTAAACTAATTTAAACTATAGAGTGACAAGGGTTTTTTTAAAGTTGGAAATATTATTTCTACCGTCATATTTTTTCTTTCTCTTCATTACTTACTCCTAACCCCCTCTTTGCTTTCAGTATTTTCTTACTAATTCACAATATGTATCATAGGTTTTGGAACTCATTTACACCTTCAGTTTCTCATACCAGAGAAAATATATGGTGTTTTCACATCTGTGACCTATTTATTTCACTTATGAGTATGTCTTCAAGGTATATCCATTTTGTATAAATGACTCAAATTTATGGCAGAGTAATACTCCATTTTATTTTAAAGAAACCACATCTTTATATTTCCAAAGGTGAAAATAATGGCAGAGCCAATAGAATGAATATACATCTTCCTATTGTAATAACTTAGAAGAGTCTTCTTCTCAGTACTGGGGTGTTTTAAAATACACACATCAGTCACTAGATGATGTGGTGGTGTTATGATCCCGGCACTTAGAAGGCTGAGGCAAGAGGGTCACCCTGAGTTTGAAGCCAGCCTGAGACTAGTCTAATCTACACAGCTAAACCAAGGCCTTGGCCCAGTACGTATATTTAGCATTCAATGGTGTCCTGAAGTGTAAGCTATTTTAGAAAGAAAATATTCTGGAAAATATTTATGTCTAAAAGGTTATTCCACAAAAATGATGTAAAGGCCATTGTGAATTCGAGCTTGTGGTCTTTTCTTTTTGTTTTGTTTTTTTACAGCTGGATTATTTTTATGTATTATTAGTATCTAAATGATTACATCTTATTGCAAGGGATAATATTTGTTAGGGCTTTATTTGTTGTTCTTTTGCTTTCAGAGTAATTCAACACACCATAATAAGGACGATAAATAAGCTTCCCCAAGAAATATTTAAAAAACGTGAAAGGGTTTTAAGTAAAAAAGATAAAATCATATTACTTTCATTCATACTTAAATGGTAAAATAAGCAAAGGCATATAAAATGTGCTGTCAACAACTTAGTGTTCCAATAAATAGTAAATTAGATTCCAGTGTCTGCAGCGCCTGCACATTAGGCTAAAAGCTAAACTTAATTTTTTAAAGTATATAATAAATCTTGTCTTGTTGAGTGCTTCAGGTCCCAAGTGTGTTTTTTTTTGTCATGTATTGATCATGTGGATATATGGAATATCTGTTCACCCCAAATGGTGTTTTATATTGCAGATATTTAATGTTACAGTTACTTATATCTTCCTTGTATTCATGGCTACCTGATTTTACCTGTTTTCATCATTTTTCTCCCCCAAAAGACACATGGATAAGAGTTTAATGGAGAACAAAGCTACTAAAGTAAGGCTTTCCATATCAAGGCCTGGAAGAGTGCAATAGTGACCAAACTATAAGAAAATAATAGAACAGAAGCATTACAAAAGATGCCCAAGCCAGGCATGGTGGCACATGCCCATAATCCCAGAACTCTGGGAAACTGTCACAAGAGGATTGCAAGTTCAAGCCCAACCTAGGGAACTTGATGATTTTCCAAAACCCTGTCTCAAAATAAAAGGAAGAAAAAAAAAAAAGGAAGGATGAATATAGCTGAGTGTAGAAGGTCTTCAGGTCCAATCTTCAGTACTGAAACAAAAAATCCAAAGAGACATCTATAGGTGGCATTCTGTGTTACCAGGGTACTGTCCCAGCAAATAGGTAGGATCTGTTTGTGTTGTCATGTAATATCATGATATCATTTTCTATTTCAGGTTACATTTATCTTTTATGTTTTTTCCGATCTTTTTGTTACCATTCTGGCTTTCTTATGGTTGCTATGTGCAGGATACATCTTTCTCCATCTTTTTACTTTCAGTTTATTTACATATTTAAATTAAAAATAGTCTCCTGTTGATAGTATTAAGTTGAAGACAATGCTGAGCTTCTACCTCACTCCAGGAAAATGGCAGTTACAAAGAATCAACCAATAACAAATGCTGGAGAAGCTGTGGGGGAAAAAGAACCCCTTTCCACAGCTGGTTTTAGAGTAGACTGGGGCACTCACTGTGGAGGTCAGTGTGGAGATTCCTCAGAGAACTAGGGTTAGAGACCCTATTTGACCCAACTATTCCTTAGCTGAGAATATTCATGGAAGAATTAAAAGGTGAATCTTATTTCTCTCCAGACTAACAGCTTCTGAATTTGACTGCATTGCTTAAACTATTTACCTTTAGCAATATTGAAATAGTTGGATTTACCTCTGCCATTTTACTTTTATCTGTCTCATGTCTTTTGTGTTCCTTTTATTCTCTACTACTTTGTTTTTCCATTAAATAAATATTTTCTAGTAGAGCATTCTAATTCCTTTAATGATCTTCTCACATTATTTCTATTCATTTTCTTTATGGTATGTACATTTTAATTCAGCCAGATCTACTTAGAATTTACACTAATTTAAAGCCAGTAAGCTACTAAAAGATTACTTTTATATGTGTAGTTATATTCCCTTCTCTCACTCTTTGGGCTTGTAGTGTTATGCCTGTTACGTCTGTGTATGTCACAAATCCAACAGTACAGTTGTCATAGTTATAAAAACAATTGTGTGTATTTTTAATGAAACTGAGGAGAGTAAGTACCTATTTATAGCTTTCCCTGTTAATCTTCATATTTGCTACTTATTTTTCTTCATTTGTTTTAATTAAGATGTTCATAACAGTAATACATTGCTTAACAAGGTATGTTCTGAGAAATATTTTGCTTGATGATTTCATCACTGATCCTAATACAAACTAAGATGGCTGTGGTGTTGCTAGTGAGGACACTGTAGGGGACCGTCCTATTGTGCGATCATTGTGCAGTGTAGTGTGTGAATGTACATCCAGTGTCAGCCAGAAAGACAGAGCGAACGCTCTGTACAGGTTGTGTGGATTGTGCGTGGCACGATGATTCATATGGTGGTCAGCTTTTGTTTATTTTGAGGTTTTATTGGCAAATAGCCAAAAAATGTCTTTTTGATAAAGATTTGAGTATGTTTATAATAGTTGACTGCTTGCCAAAAATAAGATAGCCTCAGAGGCAGCACTTTTCTAGGCTATTAGCAGCGGAGCGTGGTCCCCGATGGCAGCCCCATGTGAATCTGAAACGGGGAGGCCATGTGGTACTCTGACCTCTGCCTGGCCGGCAGAGAACTACCAATGAGAAAAGTAGGTTCGATTCCTGTGGGTGCCTCTGAACTTTGTAACATCCAGACAGAGCCCAATAAAGCCTCCTCTGCGGGATTCCACAGTGGGGGGAGAACAACGGGCTTGATGTACATGTATGCCACACAGGAAGTGACACAGAAGACAGGAAGCCCTCCCACACTTGGCATTGGGCTTGACATGCAAACAGCAAGTGAGCAGGGGGATCTGCTTGCTCCTGCCTGTGAGAAGATGGAAAGGAAAGAAGAAATCTTCAAAGCTGCAATTAGAAACATTTACTTCATGCCGATAGGACTTCTGTAGAGAGAGTGAAAGCCATACTGGTCTCTGTAGCACTTTTCAAAGAGCGTACTTGTGAAAGGTTTTGTAGACTTGTGGACTCTTCCTAGGAGTCTTTGAAATCAGTAGTGAGAGGATCCTATTATCCTCATTTCCCAAGAAGGCAAGCACACCTTTCACTGTTTTCCAAAGCATGTTGTTTAGATACATAGTGATGAAAGCTAAACTGCTTACAAGTAAAACATGTAACGAAAATATCTGTCTCCTGAGATAAAGCACATTATGAACAGAAATTTTTTTTTCTTTTTCAAGAACTCCATAAGTTTAACTTCAGATCAGTAAATGTTAAAGCCTATTGTATTTTTCCTTTCTCAGATTAAAACACAAAAAAATATTTTATACTGTGACGTAATTGTCAGAAATAATGTGGTAAGCTTATCGCAGATATATTCTTTTTCTTAAAATCCTGTTACTCTTTTTTTTTTTGAGACAGGGTCTCTTTTTGTAGTTCAGGCTGGCCCTGAGCTCAGCCTCAAACTCACAGCAATCCTCCTGCCTCTGCCTCCTGAGTGCTGGTATTACAGGCATGAGCCACCACGCCTGGCATTGTGATATGTGGTGCTGATTGCTTGTGGGCATGAGTCTCCACACCTGGCATTGTTCTCTCTGGTTCCCCAGGACTGAACCCCGGCCCTTGCACTTGGAAGGCAGGCCCTGGAATCACTGAACTAAATCCCCAGCACCTCTTACTCTTTTAATATAATGAAATCCTGTACTCCAAAGCCTTCAACATTTAGTTTTCCTTTTCTCTGGACCCATGTGAACAGGGTAATCCAAAAGAAAATAACAAAATATAATATTAGTTTCTAGCTGCCCATGGAACAAAAAAGCATATCTTTATATGGTCCTTAAAACTAATCTTCCCCGTCTAGGGAAAGCATCCTGCAGGGAAAAGTTAAAAGTCACGTTAGCCTGACATTGCAAAGAAGAATAAAGCTCATGGGTAAACTACTTTGTCTGTAGGAGAATTAATGAGGCCTCATGCATTTGTCCACAGGTCCTGGATCTGTACTGGGGAGTCAACGAAGAGGAATGGGACAACCCCGAGCTGCAGAAGTCACGCATGAAGCTGCTGGAAGATTGCTTGAAAACTTCTGCAGGTCCATGTTTTGTTGTGGGTATAAAAAAACTAATGCTTTATCTTAAATGGTAGATGAATGTGAGAATTCTTGCTGATTTGTCGTGTTAAGAGGCTTTTGAAGTGAGCAGAGAAGACTTTTTACATGTATTTTGAAAATTCTAAGCTGTCTCTGGGCCCTCAGTATGTGAGAACAAAACCTTCAGCTTTTCACACAAAGTGCTGCAAATTAACGGTGAATAATTTGAAATGTTAATCGAAAGAACTTGCGTTTGACAACAGTTTCTACACCTTGTGATCAGCAAGAAGGATTACAGTCTTAGTCCTGTCGTAATTAACCTAGTTTTCCTTGTCTTGTTGTACAAAGTATTCCATCACCTTGTGTCTGTCTCTCAATATCAGAATTTCTGGCTTCTTTTTTAATACAGCGGCTGAAACGCTGTCAAACCAAACCAAATATACTATGTCAGATCTGCCAGAAAGAAGCGGTGCCTTGTGAAAGAGTTTGTTTCTACAGTGATTTTTCAGCCAGAGGCTCATTATAAGCTACAAGTCAACAAGGGTGTTTCAAGTAGAACATTATTATTAGTTCAGTATTCTTTTCTGAAGCATGCTCACTGTGTAAGCACAGTGATAGTAAGGTAAGTGGGTCATTCTGTGGCGGGTGGTTGTATAAAATTGCTGTCTTCACTTAGCTTAAGAAAGAAAGCCTTGTGCTCACTTTGGCAGCACGTATCCTAAAAAAAAGAAAGCCAGCTTTACCTTGACTCCAAATAGATCCTGCTGATCCACTGGGACATTACCCCTTGCTACTGAAGGTGCTTCAGGGCAGAGAGATTACTAGTCAGCACTCTGAATAAAATGCTGTGTTGCACATTAAAAACTAGCTAAGGTGAACTGACAAAAAAAACTTCGAATATTGAGTCTCATACCTGTCAATATTCAGTTTCACATAGAGTCAGGAAGTGCTAAGTCTTAGATGATCTCAGAAAACTGACCCGCTGATGGTAAAGTTCTTACAAAGGCACAAAAGTGCATATGGGCTCTGTATATGCCAGGGGCTGCTCTGAATACTTGGGGTACGGTAGGCGGGGTGAGCCATGTGAAATTATCATTTTATGTAGCAGTTTCTTATTCAGCCTTTTTAGAATTGATTTTACTGGTACATTTTATATACATATTATGATCACAGTTGACAGAGAATTTTTAACAGTACATGACACAACTAAATTCACATTTTTCCACCCTTATCTACATAAGCTTTCTTTCTATCTTTTTTTTAACCATCAAATTTCTTTTAGGGTTGTTTTTTTTTTGTTGTTTTGTTTTGTTTGAGACAGGTTCCCACTTTGTGGTTCAGGCTGGCCCTGAGCTCAGCCTCCAACTCACATCACAGCAATCCTCCTGCTTCTGCCTCCTGAGTGCTGGGATTACAGGCGTGAGCCACCATGCCCGGCACTGTGGTATGTGGTACTGGTTGCTGCTGGGCATGAGTCTCCACACCCATTGTTATGTGGTTACCAGGGATTGAACCGGGTCCTTGCGCTTGCAAGACAGGCGCCGGAACCACTAAGCTAAATCCCCAGCCCAACCATCAAATTTCTTAAAACTGACCTTGAGAGATAAAATTTCTACCATTGAGCTTATGTTCTTACCTGCATTGAAAAGGAAGAGGGCAAGCAGCAAACAGTAACAAAGGAGGAAATAAAAACTAAATCAGACACTGAAAAGAACTGTGGGGGAAAATCAAGGAAGGAAGGAAGATATCAAAGAGGGAAGGGAGTTTCTCCTTTCAGGACAGTAGTTAGTGGAGAAACAGATGGGAGGGAACCAGGAGGGGGGTGTATAACAGGTCGCAGCCTTCCCAGGAAGTGGGGCAGGCAGCTGCTTGGCAGGATAAGGGGTCAGTGAGCAGGCCGCTTGGCCCAGGAGCAGAGGCTAAGTAAGGCCAGGGGATACATTATATTGTAAGAGACAGAATTATTTATTGTTGTGGCTCTACACAATTAGGAAACATTGATTTTAGAAAGACAATTTCCTTAATACAATTGTGTGACCTTCAAGTTGAGTATAAAGATTGCACTTGAACTCTGAGTGACAGGGAAAGCTGGAGGAGAGCGTTGAGCAGAGGTCTGAAGTGACCAGATGTGTTAAAGAGTATTTGTGTGCTGAGTGCAAGACAGGGCAGTGTAAGTAGACCTTTAAGAGAGCTTTGTAATGACACACAGGAGAAATACACCTGATTTAGGGGTTGTAAAGAACAAACATCTAACAAAAATGTCTGTCCTCTGAAAAAAAAACAAATTAAAGAGCCATAGTAAATGGAGAATTAAGACATTTTTAGATGTTCGAGATAGAACAAGGACCAAGGAACACAAATTAAAAAGATGCAGATTTCAGCTGGAAGTAAAGAGATTGAAGTGTATAACGTTCAGATTTTAGGGTCTCATGTCCCTCATAGTGATGTGGCATTGATAGCCTCAGTTTCCTTGTTTGTACAATAGAGGGTTAGTAGATATCTGTCTTATGGGGTCCATCAGATGATCAAAAGAAATTGTGAGGCATTTTTATAGTGTGTCACATAAAGTAACCCACAATAAGTGTTAATTGTTCTTATTGTTAGCTCTCAAGTAATGAAATAATTATTTAATTTAAAGATTAAGTCTCCCAACTCAAATTGTAGCAAATATATTACTAAGAAAACTACCATCAGACTAATGAATGCGAACCACTTTGGGATCCTGTAGGAGGAACGCCAGCTTTGGAAGGTAGGTAAGGTCACATGGTGCTGAGAAAGCCAGACCTGGGAGGCAAAAAATACTATCAGTAGGTCCTGGGCATCTCAGTCACCATGAATGTAAGGGTCACATCTTAATCTACTCTAAGCAATTCAGGAGCACAGAGACCTGCTGTCCTTTTTACAACCCTCTGGAATATCATTCCTAAGGTAAAGTTACCCTTGGCTGTGAATTCCAATAATTTTCTGGTGGGAGAATGAATAAGTTAAAAGTCTCTGCAAGTTTCTGAAGGTTCTTGGAGACAAGGTTAACTGATAGAACATCAGCAACAACTTTATTGATTATAAACAAATCATTATGCTTCTCTTCTCAATATACTTCTCTGCTACATGTTTAAAATCAGGACCAGCACAAGAAAACCAGGCAGGTACAACTGGGCTTATTCTCTGCAGTGATGCTAAATCAAAAAGCCCGTCTCCTACTGCTTTTAGGAAGAAGTATGTCTTTCATGGCCTTCCCTGTGTGTGCTTGTCACTGTGGAGCTCCAGTTTCTTTGTCTAATGTTCCCTCTCAACATTTCCTGAAATTACAGTGACCTGTGTGGGAGGCAAGCTTGACATGTTACTTTCTGTGATGCAAAAGCCTTTGGCAAGAAAGTTCAAGATTACTGAATAAAAAATACGTTTATATCTTCATAGATGTTAACCTTTATGTGATATAAAAATAAACTTAGGATCAGACAAACATTTATTTTGAATATCTAAGGAATGAGGCCCAGAGGCAAGTCAAACTTAAGTATTACAATAAATGCTTGACAATTTTCAACCTTATTCTTAAAAATTATTATTTTGAATGTGGCCTAAAGTCTGCCAGCATGCAGGCTGTGCTACTAATCCTGAAGAGACATTTTCATACATTTTTGGTCACAAAAACAGGGTGCTGTCTTGGAGGATTAACTCACGAGGAGTAAAATGTACCTCATCTCTACTCAGGGGGAAATAGCATTTCTACAAAGTATAAAGGGAGGAAACCCTGCAGGGAAGCCCGGAATTCTTATTTTACAACCTAGATCAGAGGCTTTATCCTGACAGAATAAGTCACATCACTATGCTTTATTATCTTCATAAAGATGGGGAGATATTATTGGTAGACTAAGTGTAAATTGTCACTCAAAGGTTGGTTGCAGAAACTGAATGTGATAATGCATATGCAAGATTTCTGAAAACTACAGGAGGATTATACAACATGAGCAATTACTAAACTATGATTTAAATTAGAAACACAGTGAAAGACTTTTGTTCATACTGAATATTTATGTGACAGTAGACAATTTTCCCCTTAAAAATGTTGGTAATAGTCTAAATATGACAAGTATTAAGATTTGATTTAAAGAGTCAAATATTAAGGGGTTTATTCCATTAGTATATCTATGTTTAAACTTTGTAAAACAATAGTGCATGTTATTTCACTAGCTAATAAATTTTGTGGATTGTAAAGTAAAATCTTTATCTGCTCCCAAAGAAGAAATTCAATCTAATAATTGAAGAAGAAAAGATGAACTAATCAAAATGCACCAAATTTCAGAATATTTCCTGACATTCCTGCCTTCAGAGGAAAAGGCTTAACAGCATTTAGAGCACTAAACTATACAGCCTACACTCTGGATTTTACCCAGGTACTCACGAAGACCGACCCGGAGAAGGGAAGGAAAACAATGTTTCCTGCACTCCTATAGTACACTTGGTATCATGCCAAGTGTTCCTGACATAGTATGTGCTGCACCAACCACTTGAGACAGTTACTTTTCCACTTCTGCTAATGAAGGTGCTGCGACACGGTTTCTGTGATTTGACTGACATGACAACTAGTAAGAGACACAACCAGCTTCCCACCTCAGTCTCTGCAATTTCAAAGCCCAAACTTGCTTCCTACTACAAATCCCTAAATAGTTTAATTAGAAGCAATGGGCAGATCTAGGATCTAGTATCTTTTCTGTTAGTCTGTGGCTTCTTCCTTTACATGCACACAAGTATCATAATGTCTTGGCTTATCTTTTATTTGTAGCATTCTCTATATACGGATACAGTGTGCATCATGCTTTTTCTGTGGTGGCAAGTGAAGCTTTACTAAACCACCAACTATTAAACTGCATGATGACTTGGACTTGTGCTGGGCATTGCTGTAAATGCAAATCATAAAAGTATCATAAAGATTTCTTACCCACTCATTTCTCTAGTATCTGCTCACAGTACATGGTCCAGATCAACAAATCTAAAGTCTCAATATGGTTCCAGAAATGCACATTTCAGATCATTCAATAAAATACAACAAGGAAATCCGTGTAGTTCCTGCTGTATGTAAGTCTATGCTAAGTTTTCAGAATTAAAGGTAAATAACCTTCTATTCCTGTCCTCTTAAGCACTACTTGGGGAGTCAGAAAGAGAGATGTGCCGTTAGATATTATTAAACTCAATAAATGGATAATGTGGTGTTAGGCAAGCACTCTGGAAGCCAAATAGAGAAAGTAAGTTGCCTCAGTCTGCAGATTGGAAAAGATTTCCAAAGGAAGTGATGTTTGCATTTTAAGTAGAAGGATTAAGAGCTTAAGAACTTTCCACTTCAAGATCTGGGGCAGAGTAGATAAGGGTCCCTTAATTGTCCGGAGACCTGTGATTCCTGCATTTAGATAGAACATAGGGGAACTGGTAGGGCACTGTGGAACATGAGGTTAGAAATGTAATTTGAGACCAGATCTTATAAGACAGTTTCAGCTTAAACCTGTTAGCAGTGAGGAAGATATTGTTCAGATTTGTAATTCCACAGGCAGTGATAGAGAACCTAGACAGAGAGTCTTCCCCAGGAGTCTTGTATCAGGAGACATGTGAAAGGTGGTCTGGGTGGAAAGGGGTGAAAGAAGAAGACAGAGATGAAGGTATTACAGAGAGAGACTTGATGATGTGACTACGCTAATAGACTGTAGGTTTCCCACACCATGATCAGAAATGCTGGAATCTAACATGTGTGATGCAGCAAGCTACACAACTGTTTGCTGAAAATGAGGACTACAGTAACCTGCAAAATCTCTGTGTTTTCTTTATAATTACCTTCTGTTCTGGGGAGTATGAGAGTGAAATCAGTAGTGAAGAGCAAGAAGGAACAAGTTAGGTCACAGAGTCAGTGTGAGCTGCCATCACAACTCTAGTAGCACTTGCAGTAGTTCCCTCTGCTGACTGCAGGCATGAGGGAAGGAGTAACTTTATACAGGTGTGTCATGGGCTAAATGTGAAGAAAGTGCTGAAGGGTGAAGCTCAGAGGAGCCATCAATACAGGGATCTGTGCAGGTCTGAGGCAGCCTTGTGGGTCTTCACAGCTTTATAGAACTTTGTCCCTAGCTGTCATCGCAGGTCCAGAAGGCAACCAGAAGTTTCCTTTGTCTCCTTGTTCTTTCCTCTTCTTTGGCACAAACACTGGATTGCGATCTAATACTGTGCTCACAATTGCTGCTTACCCCTGCCAGCATCACTCTGTGACGGGAAGCACCTGCGTAACCAATTGGCAGATCTGAAGGGTACAAGGCAACTTACCTTTCTCCATATCTTTACTTACATGTGATATTCATGATTGTGAAAGAAGAAATAGACTTAACTAATTTTTTTTGATGAAGAGAAAATCTGCTTTTTTTCAAGTTAGCATTTACACACTGTTTATTTTACACAACACCATGTATTGCCTGTGATAAGTGCTACAAGATAAAGACACTGAAGATTCCTGTTTCTGGGCTAGAAGAAAATATTTGCAGTATTACACATAACTTATAATGTACTTTGGCATGCACTTTCCTTTAAATATAAAAAATTATTTTCTTGCCCAGGAATGAGACCAGGTTTGTAGATTTCACCCAGCCTTAGAAGACAAAGTTGAGTAAGCATTTTGGAATGGTGCTGAATGATGTCTCTAGGAAGTGGACATTAACTGGTCTCCTGCTTGAATCAATTATAAATACAGAGGTGACCCTGATTAACCAACAGTAGGGAAGCTTTTCTATCTTAATTGTCTGAAACAGTCTCAGTGAAGTACTGGACTTAACTTTTTCCAAAATGTAGCAGATGAATCATGTCTAAAAAGAATCTGTATTGGTCGCTGGGCCCATCTCTGTACCTCATTTCTTGAAGACAGGAAATAAATTATGAATTTATTTGTGATTATAAAGTTATAAATTGCTCGGGCTAACTTTAGTCAGTTTTGTAAGTATGCAGTCTCAACTGAGTGAGCCTACAGGTAAAATGTAGCTAGTGATTGCCATGTGGTGTGTCTGTCTTCAATATGAGACTTTCACTTAGGGCTGGTACCCTCTCCTGGACCACTGTACTTGTCCACCTACACCCACATATAAAACCGTGTGGAAGAACCCAGACACTTACATTTACCGCCAGCAAATTATTTGCCCTAAACAAGTTTTATATTTTCATCAATAAATATATCTCTACTTTCTTTTCTAATTTTCCTTTAACAGATGATCTAACTGAACAGTTTCTTTAATGAAGTTCAGGAAAACAGAAAGCTGTCCCTGTACACTTTTGTCAGTGACATGATAAGGACTTCTGCTGTATTCAAATGAAATTTCTTGAAGTTTCTCAGGAAATGAAGGAAGCAACTAGCTTCCCTGTTCTCATCCTATTTAATCAATAATTATTTGTGGCGCCAGTGAGCTCTTGTTCACTCAAGGGTACCAAGTGTCTCACTCAATTCTCTTTTTTGACATCACAAACCAATCAATGGAATTTAATGTCTTCTACTTTCCTTTTCCTCTGGAGAAAATGTTAAAATGTGTACTCAGATTATAGCTTATTTTTCCCTTCAACGTATAATAATTTTTCCTTAAACATTTTCCTAAGGCAAAGAAATGAAATTTTACAATGGGAAAATTTTTTTTATCTTAATAATTTTCTTTTAGAGTGAAGTCAAGCTGTATTCCTAAAAATAATGTTCAGAAAATGTGTGAAAAGAACAAAAGTAAATTTTAGAGAATCAAAAAATTATTTCTGCTTTTGAAATATAGTATATTTTAATAAGGCCATTAATTAGTATCATCATTCTTATATTTAAAAAGGTGCCAGAATGAGATTTTCAAATCATTGTTAGATGAAATTAAAATGTTTCCTGGATACATTTAAACAGCTTTTTACTAATGTCTCACTTTACTTCATATATTTGTTATCTCTCCCTCACTATGCATTAAAATATCTGGCTTCTCATATTCAGAGATTTGAGGATTAGTATAGATAAACACTGGTAGAACATTTACTCAGGGCTCTACGATGAGTACTTTATGTGGATTAGCCTCTTTACTCTTCTCAGCAGCTTGTACGGAAGTTATTGTTGTTATAACCATCGTACATATAAAGTGCATGTGGGGGGGAAAAGAGGCTTCCTAACTCTCATCAGGACACAGAGCTTGTAAAGAACCATCCTGGATACAGACCTGTAGCCCAGGGCCATGATTTATGTGCTAACTACTTCACTGTGTTGCTTCTCAGTTTATCTTCATGAAGCAATTGTTTTTCCTGAATTAAGATGTATTCATTTTAACCTACAGAGTTCTCTTAACCAGTGGGCCATAGATTCCTTTGGGAGCATGGACATCTACCAGTAACTCACCTATCTGCCGTGTCATCATCTCTTATATATCAAGGTCATAGAATAGTATTCCTGACTCCCATCTTTCCCTTGGTTCTGATTCATACTTTTTATCTTTCCCAAATCTTGTGCCACCCACCTGAAACCACACCAGTATGCCAGGGAGCTGGGCAGAAGGAAGCTCAGTTCATTCTTGGCAATGATTAGTGTGTTTTTCTTTTTCTCCTATAAAAGCCATCATCCTGCTAGTCCTTGGGGAAGAAGTGAATTAAAGGGCACAGACTTGTAATGTAAATGCCCTCTGACTGATCTATCCACGGAAGTCGCTCCTCGATTCATATTGAACTGTGATGATACAAGACAAAATTTATAGTACTAAAACCACGACTCAGTCAAGGAAGAAATTGATCTAGTGATAAGACATGAGTTAAATTAAGATTCACAAAGTGTAGACCATAAATCATGCCGATAACAAGCACTTACTTGACATTATTTATGTGCTCGGCACTATTCTGTGATTTATATGTAGGGATTTATGTAATCCCATAAGCACTAATGAGACGGAGGTGCTACTTTTTTATATCCATTTTATAATAAGGAGACAGCTAGAGTTGGAAGCCAGGCAGGCAGACTATAAGGTTCCTACTCTTAACATTTCAGGTCTTTAAATGTTTCCTGAAGCACTGGACAGGGAGTGAAGCACACTGAGCACCTCTCCTTTTTGTGCATATATAGTTTTCTGAAAGGGTTGGCAGCACTCGGTGCAAATTTGGTGGCAATTTACCATAAACAAGGAATATAAGAAAAGTTCAGTAGCTTATGCGATTTGACTTAAGCATTCTTCATGAATCAATTGCTGGTTGGAAATACCTTAATAGTACTTACTGTATTCTGAGAATTCTGAATTCTCATAAGACCCATCACTGAAGAGATTTACAGAATTAGCAGCAGCAGTGGATGAATGATCCACTCAATCTACTAAGTATCTGCTAGACTCTGGTTTCTGAGTCAGAAATAAAGGCATTTGATTTGGCCTCTTGCACCAGATGAAAAAGAGTTGACCAACACATCAGTGAACAGATATCAGAGCAAAAGAGCCAGCCAAATGTCAGTTGATATGAGACATTTTGAGAAATATTTTATAGGTTAGAAACATATATTTTGAAGGTAATGGATCTGAAAAATAGTTGCAACAGGAAATAAAAGATGAGAAAACATGTTGATTTCTCAGCAGCATGCAGACGATTTATTTGAGACTGAAGCCCGTCTGAGAAAACAGACTACTCTGTCATGCAGGTCCAGTAAGTAGTAGATGGATTCATTGAAGCTCTTCAGAGAGACCAAACTAATGGGGGAGCAGTGAGAGGGAGGAAAATGGATTTATTAGTGGAATTATTCTCTGCAGTTTTGGAATCTAAGAAGTGCCATAACAGGCAGCGTGCTAGACACAGTGGAATGCGGATAATAAGATCGGAGGACCCGGTGGCCACTAAAATAGGTTCTACCGTCCAAAAACCAAGAGCCTACAGTTCTTACATCCCAGGGCAGTAGGGATGGATATGTTTCAAAAAAGACAAAGAGTTTCACACAGTAAAGGTCAAGGCACTGACACTGAGAATACATGTTTCTTCATACATAGAAAGAAATGAAAAATAAAAGGAGTCTTTAAATGTTTCCTGAAGCCCTGGACAGGGAGTGAAACACACTGAGCAGCTCTCCTTTTTGTGCATATACAGTTTTCTGAAAGGGTTGGCAGCACTCAGTGCAAATTTGGTGGCAATTCACTCTAAACAAGGAACATAAAAAAGGTTCAGTAGCTTACTGTGATTTGACTGACGTATTCTTCATGAATCAATTGCTGGTTGGAAGAATAGAAGATTGAGAATGGGAGTCCAGCCATAGATCTGCAGATATTTTCAGAAAAGGTGGGAAAGCATGAAGTTCTGGGACAATTATCAAAGGTAACTGGAGAAAAAAATACCCGCAAATAATTTTACTAGCAACACAAACCTTTTTCGTTATGATACCGGGATTGAACCCACGACCTTGCATTTCCAAGGCAAGTGGCAGCACCACTAGCTAAATTTCCAGCCCAAATATTTTTGAATAATGTAACAAAATACAAGAGAGTCATAGAAGCAAAATTAGGAATTAAAAATTGATTAGACACTAATACTGAAATTAATCAATGACACTGAAACCAAACATTCAATGCCATGTACTTGAGACTTAATCTTTACAGGACTTGAAATGTTTATATCATAAATAAGAAAAATTAAAAATGATTGCAAAATATTATGTAAAATTTTACTTTGAGAAAGATGCTAACCTAAGTGATATAAAAATTTCTCTGAGAAACTTTAATCATCAAAGTAGTTTCAAGAAAATTTATATTAAGTTGCTAATTATAAAAAGAGAAAAGTTACCAAAACATAACTTCTAAATATGAGGTTTCTTTTGACTTCATAAAGAAGGCAAGGTACTTTTCAAAACCTTTAGGGGATATATTCCCATTTCAAATTAAATTTTTCAGTCTGAGGACACAGAAAAGTACAACCCTTTCTGTTGGTTGTCTAAATCAGCCTAATCCAGCTTCCACACCAAGTCCTTTCTCAATTTGAATACAGATCTAAATATTCTTTACAAAATAATTGCTAAGCTAAGTTCAAAAGTAGATCAGAGTAGTTTCTACCATACTTAAGATTTAGCCCAAAATTATGAGGAAGGTTTATCTGTACAGTTGCCATTACACGGCCTCTAGTCCCAGAGATTCAGGAAGCTGAGGTAGAAAAAAGTTGCCTGAGCTCAGGAATTTGGTGACAATCTGGGCAATGTAGTGAGACTTTATTCTATATTGTTCTGTAAGAGCAAAGTCAATCTATAAGTCGAGGAGGAAGTGCTGCTCATCTTAACTGACGTTAATTTTTAAAAAGGTACTTAATAATATTCAGGACTCATAGATTAAATTCTGTAAACCTAGCAGAATTCTCTCAGCAGCTTGAGAATGTCGTATGATAATGACCAAGCTTGTATTGCTACAGGCCTGCTTACTAAAATATTAATGCTTATTTTTTGAGAAACGGAAGTTGCAGACGACAGAAAAGAAAGCATATATACATATAAATTACCTGTAATCTCACCACTGAGCAGTGATCACCATTAATATTTTAATTTATATTTTAAACAGGAGCCAGGCCCTCTGCCAAGTGCACATCTCTGTTTTCACATCCAGATATTCCTGTCTTAGTCCCCCTTGTCACTGTGATGAGAAAGATTCATAGAGAGGTAGAGTTACCTGTCCATTAAACTGTTGAGTTAAATTTTCTTTAGAGGACTTTCCCCATTATTATATTTTCAAGTTATATATAATGCTTTGAATTTGTGATGTTCATCATAGTGTAATGTTCTAGCATATGAAGTAACGTGCATATTCTAGTTATTACCTTATTTTAAATACATGTTATTTCTGATTGCTTAGCATAAATGTTTTCATATCGATTTAAATTGTCTAATTTTTTCCTTTTTTTTATTGGTACATGTTTATCATGCATAGTAATTACATTCATCATCGGCCTTTTGTACCTACATATATCTTAATTCTTTTTTTCCCCATACCATTAACCCTGCCTGAGAACTGAATTCTGAGATGTAAAATTACTAGGCTAAAGTTTATAAATTCTTCTGGATCTATCTTGAATTTTATGTTTCTACTTGTTTTCCAAAAATACTGTGCCTTTTGTGTTCCTACTTAGGAAAAATTTTTAAAAATCTACTTCACTGTAAAATCAACAGCTCCTTATATTAATATCATTATTTAAAGTTTATAAATTTGATGAGTGAAAAGGGGATATCTTGTTTTATGTCTTGGCTACCTGTAATGCTTTAAAACACTTCCACAAATTTAATAGCCATTGAAATCTATTTTATAATTTACCATCAATTCCTGCCTCTGAGAAAACAGCAGGACTAAAGGTTAGGAACATTTTCTTTTCCTTCAGAAACTCTGGAGCAAGATGATTGTGTTGACCTTTTTAGAGGTAGAAAGTCACCGCAGCTGTATTTTCTTCTCACATGAAGATTGGCATGGAAATTTCTTCACAGAAATCTAGGTTAATCCTGATTCTCACAAACTTTGATCTTAATGAGCCTCAGCATCCTTTTACTTAAGTGAGAATGGTCACAATATTTCATTAGTTTATTGTCATTGCTTAGTGCAAAAATAGAACCTCCATGGGGCCGGGGATTTAGCTCAGTGGTTCCGGCGCCTGTCTTGCAAGCTCAAGGGCCCGGGTTCGATTCCCTGGAAACCACATACAATACTGGGTGTGGAGACTCACGCCCAGCAGCAACCATACCACACACCACAGTGCCAGGCATGGTGGCTCACGCCTGTAATCCCAGCACTCAGGAGGCAGAGGCAGGAGGATTGCTGTGATGTGAGTTGGAGGCTGAGCTCAGGGCCAGCCTGAATTACAAAGCGAAACCCTGT
>PVIR01017524.1:0-34930 GCA_004026965.1 Petromus typicus | reverse complement strand
AAGTAGAATTTGTGAGCTATTTGTAACTGTATACTTTGCTATGATTATCTATTGGTGACCATATTTCTGACATTATCTGACAGCCCCTTTACTCTTTTTCTTCCACCATTCAAAGTTATTTGAATCTTTTTATATGTGATCTCTGAGACATTTATTTTCCTGTATAATTTTCAGTGAACACATCCACATTTCAATTAGTCTGTTTCCATTGGCATTTCATCAATGAAGTGTTTCCAGAAAATTGCTTCTAGGTTTCTGAAATAAGTTCTAATCATGATTCATCATTGACCTAAGTCATATGTTTATTTATTCTGCCAAGGAACCTGTAAAGTTTTTGACACACCTTGACATATCATTTGTCTCTGAGGCTGAGAGATTAAAATAATGATTGAGTTACTTTTCAAACACAATTAATTTAAAATGTTAGTGTTGTTTTTGTGCAATAGTAGAGGGATCTTTGAACCACATATTCCCGGGATTAGGATAGTTAATAGAGGGTACTTTACAGAAAATTTAGGATTTCTAGTAGAAGACAAAATCACAAATCTATATCTAATAGATATAATTAGAATATATATCTAATATATCTATTAGAATAGATATATTCTAATAAAATCATGCCTCAGCTCAGGCAGAATATCTCTCAGTCAGGATGTTAAATTAACAAGCTTCCCTATACAAATAGCATTACAGATGCTGAAGAAAGAGCATTAATTTCATGGTGGAGATTGGACAGTAGAACTATTTGCTACTCCTTGGATTGGTTAAGTTGAACCACCCATGTCAGTAAATCTGTGCTACTATCTATACCCATTGCCTCTGCTCATGAAATCTTGTCATTACTTCACCCAAATAATGGCTGTTATTCTAAGCTTTCTAAAGTTATCAACACACTCTTCTGATTATTAAAGATAAGACAAGAGTGACAGTAACTACTCAACAAGTGTTTTGTACCACTAAAAATATCTGAAATGCCTTGTGGAATGTATTCATCATCCAAAAGCCACCTGAGCTTGAGTTATTTCTACCTGAATGACCTTGGGGTCAATCAGTGGACTTATGTGCTTTAATGTGTAGGTTAGCATTATAATAAGCCTATAGTAAGAGTAGGAGCAGAATTTCCAGGGGAAGAAAATCTAGTCTTGAAAAAAGGCAAGCATGGGGCCAGGGATTTGGCTCAGTGGTTCCAGCACCTGTCTTGCAAGTGCAAGGACCCAGGTTCAATCCCCGGTAACCACATACAATATTGGGTGTGGAGACCCACACCCCGCAGCAACCAGCACCACATAACACAGTGCCGGGCGTGGTGGCTCATGCCTGTAATCCCAGCACTCGGGAGGCAGAGGCAGGAGGATTGCTGTGATGTGAGTTTGAGGCTGAGCTCAGGGCCAGCCTGAACTACAAAGTGAGACCCTGTCTCAAAAAAATAAAACAATAAAAAAAAGAAAAGAAAAAAGGCAAGTAGAGTGGAATGCATCTATACTCCTATCACTTGGAGAAAGCTGAGGCAGCTGGGCTGTCATGAGTTGGAGCCTAGCCTGGGCTACATAGTGAGTTCAAAGCTAATCTGAGCTATACAGACTGAACTGTGTCATAAAAGAAAGAAAGAGAAATTAATCTTATATGTTTTTACCTAACCTCCTCTCTCCCTACCCTATTCTCCCTAACTCCTTCTTTTCCTTCTTCTTTCCTTTCTTTTGTTTCTTCTGCCCTTCTACCTGTCTCTGTCTGTCTGTCTGTGTGCCTCTCTTTCCCTCTGTCTCTCTTTATCTCTCTCTTTCCTCCCAAGGTTAGGCCCACTACATGCAATATATTCACTGCTAATCAACTATCTGACACATATATTGTATAAGAAATATGGCTGCTTTTAATAGAGATACCTTTAAAGAATAAAATATACTTTGGATTGTGAAATCTTAGTATAAAATTTTAATGTAAATAATTTTCTAGTTCTTATATTGATTATATAATGAATTAATAATTTGAAATGCTTTGGGATAAACAAATTTTACAATGAACTCCACCTGTTACTTTTACCTGATTAAATGTGCTTATTTGAAAAATGTTAAATTCCAAAGATCACTTGCATTTATGGCCCCCATTATATTTCTTTTGGACAGTGGTGATAAAGATCTTACCAAGAGCTGTAAAGAAGAGCAGATGAGTATTTTTTGCTACATTTCCTCTACCCTTTTATGTGCTCTCAATTGACTTTGCTAATATATGCTACTTGACATCTCTTCCAAATTCTATTGGTAAGTCTTAGACACAGAGTTTTATTGCTGCTCTTAAGACTTTATGCAAAAGACAAGCAGTAACAGCTGAGGTCATCCACTGGCATAGACTGATTTCTGCACACACGACATTCCTTACCTTACCCAGAGGTCCAAGGACCTGTTTACAGAGAATAGACTGAATCACCACCTCTGCTCTTTTTCCTGTGATAATTTTCCAAGTAATTTGGGAAAATAGAACCATATATCCACTGTTTTAACTCTTTGTGCCACTCTAACTGTCCATCCATAGTTAACATTATCTATGAACTCTGATAGACATTATTAGAGGAAAAAAAGAAAGTGGTTACTTATTTAACCCTTTGTAGCCAATGTTATTTATAATTTAGAATGTCTGAACTCACTGTTACTAGAGAATCAGGTTGTGTTTCAATGTTAAGCTCTCAAAATCCAAAATCTACCATTAGGTGATCTTATTTCTATGAACTATAGTCTGAAACCAGACTGGACAGGGGCAAACTTTTGAATTTACATGCTAAATTTTGACGCAGTATTTTTCTCCTTTCCCATTCTCAAATGCAGATGTACATGTGTATGTAACTGCAATACATGCTGCAGAAAGCTAGTTAAGATATTAGGTGACATGCATGCACTCAGCTTAGATGATATTTACGTACATTTATGCTTGCATGTGCATTTGACTTTCCTTGATCCCTCTATGAACCACTGTGGTGCATCTCAAGAGAAACTGAATGTAAACTCTGCCTTTTACAAGCTCCTTTCTGCAGCTTGCTCACGTTGATAGAAGTCAACAATCCCAGTAAAGTTCACATCTCTCAGTTATCTATATTTCTGTCTTTATTTTTAATGTTTCTTTATAATCATTGGTGTCTCCATCAGTCCTGTGCCCAAATGTATTATCCAAAATCTGGTCTTGGGTCCTTGAGGTACCCCCATAGGAATCTTGTTTGCTTCTCAGGCTGGCTGAGCTTGAAAACAGTTGCTGCCTTATTCTGAGCCTGTGTGCCAGATTCTCTTGCTGAGTTCTTTGCTTTGTTTTGTATTTTGGTACCTAGCATAAAACTCAGGCCCCTGTCTGTGCTTACCAAACAGGCATGACACCACTGAGCCACTTCCCAGGCCCTCTGTGTGCTGGATTTTCAATATGTTTTCAGTGCATGTGACACTCCTCAAACCCTTTCTCTCATCAGAGCAGAACTCCCTGTCCCAGTGATGCTGACTCTTTCATCTCCTTGTTTGCCAACCTTTATAACTTTACCAGAACAAACCTAACATAATGTTATTCTTTTAATTCAACTCTATTTCCATTTCTCTCCATTTCTCCCTCCTCACAGTATGAGTCGAGAAGCCCAGATATCTCACTTACTTTTGGTTTCTTTAGCTCATGAACCCATCTTTTGTTCTCACCCATTACAGAACTCTTGGTCATGAAGAGATGATGGCAAACTCTGCCCAATGTTCTGACTACTGCACAGCAGTGGGTAGTCTAGTTTCTGAATCAAGAACACTGTGGACATGGACAACTTTCAAAAGACAGCAGATGATCCCACAGTCTTGACACCTGTGGAGTGTAATCTGAAGATAAAGTCGGAACTTACCCATCATGTAATTTAATGGCAAAGCAAAATGCAAGATTTTATTGCATTTGTATTTCAACAATTGCATTCAACATGCTGCTTCCCACACTAGATGGGCACAAAGTTTAAATTTTCCAGAAAAAGATCTCATCACTATATAAAACTATTTTTAAAAAACACACATACACACATATGTACCTGCATGAATTATCTGAATACTGCTCTAAGTGCAGATCTAGTAATGACAAAATTCTTCCCAGAGGATTTACTGTATAAACAAAATAAAAGATCATTTCCTGCTTTGTGTCCACTGAAAATGCATTACATGTAATTGGATGTAGGTCAATATATTAACCAGTATATTTTTTAAAGTTTAGTTTTAATGAATTCATTTAATAGGAGGAGAAAGCAAAGCATAATGTGAATGAACTGTTGAAATCACTGGAAGAGTAATAACCACAAACTCGAGAAAACCAAATTTTGAGCCATAACCCTAATGAATAGATCGAGATGTATCAGCATGATCCCGGAACCTCTGGGCATCCCACAAATCGTCCATATGCTAATTTCACTCTCAGAGCCATTTCCAGAAACTAAAACGTAGCTGGACTGGGAAATCTGAGCTCCCACAAGGCTGGCATATCGGCTGCACTTTCTAGACATCAGTAGACACAATTAATCAGACCCAGGAGAAATTTCTACAGCTTCCAGTAAATTCTGAATCCCATTTATCATGTATAGATTAGCCATTCACGTAGCGAGTCTCTGGGACACATTTTTTCATGTAACTCATTTTATGAAATCCCACAAAAGCTGCACACATGTGACCCCCGGATTCTTGACTCTTAATAAGAG
Organism: Petromus typicus; assembly: GCA_004026965.1. Taxonomy (NCBI): domain Eukaryota; kingdom Metazoa; phylum Chordata; class Mammalia; order Rodentia; family Petromuridae; genus Petromus; species Petromus typicus. Next base: position 30,243 of record PVIR01017524.1, on the reverse strand, counting down.
CCCCATCTGTACACTTTCCAAAACAAACTGTGTTTGATTATTCCTAAGAACAGTTTTCTCAAGGCCTAACATTATTCACATTTTACATAAAAGGAACTAGACAGAGAGCATTGTTCATTGGATCCAGAATACTTTAATCCATGCCATACTCACTGAGCACTACACACACACACACACACACACACACACACAGAAACAGAGGGGGAGAGAGAGAGAGCGAGAGAGAGAGAGAGAGAGAGAGAGTGTTTTACTGGTCACAAAGCAGCCAACATGTAAATAAGCAAACATCTACTACAACAGACACCGTAAGTCCCTATAGGAAAATATGACAAGTCTGAAACACAGAAGATGATGATGAAACCCTGGGGAAGGCTTCTCAGGAAAAGCACCTCTGAAGGCATAGTTTAAAGGGGGTGTAGAAAAAAAAATAAAGAAGAGGGCACTCCAGAGAGAAGAGTGCTATGTACCCTGCACATGAAGGTCCTCTGATGTCCCAGCTCTATGACGTGAAGGTCTGCATGCTGCCAGGACGTGTCTTGCTACACTTTATCACCAGTCAGGTGGTTTGGGGCCCTGGGAGAGTGGGACGTGAGCATGTCATAAGGGCAGATCCCTGGTGAAGGCTGTTGCTGCCCTTGATAGTCAGCTTTTCATTCATACTAACAAAATACCTGAGATAAACAGTGAGAAAGAAAAGACGTCTCTTGCTTCTCTGTTTCAAAGGTTTCCATCCACCATAAATTGATTCCCTTGTTTCTGGGTAGAGCTTGGTGGAGTAGGGCTTCTCATCTTCTGTGACCAGGAGAACAGAGAAAGTGTCAGGGAACAAGGCACACCCTTCATGCTGAGCCCTCCATAGACATGTTGCTCCAACTACGCGCTAATGTTCCTAGTGCTTTTCACAGCCCAGCCCATCGCTTCCCAAAGTCCCCACCAGTGAGCTGTGTTCTCTCATATCAGCGGTCACAGAGGGCTTCCCTGTCACCACCATGTGAAGACAGAGCAAGAAGACACCAGTGAGCCAAGAACCAGGCCATCACCAGTACCAATCTGGCAGTTTTCTCAATCTCCAGTTTATAAGCTATTCCTTTATGTGCAGGAGACTGTAATATTGATTGTGTTCACAGAAGGCAGTAAAAAGTTAAACCCATAATTGGCTTGAGAAGCAAAACCAAACTTCATGCTGAGGTCAGACTAACTCACATCCTAATTCTGTTCCCACAATTAAATCCTTCTTACTAGAAGAACAATGTTCTAATTGCAACCATATATTTTTGTCTACTCTGTTCTTAATTTGAGAAGGCTTTGTCTTGTCTTTTAAGAGTCTTGTTTACACTGGTTTCCATGGAAACTACACAGTTGTGCATCTTGCACATATTCTTACTGTTGCACATAGCTCACCTTTCCTCCAACAGATGGATGTGTGGATTCAGTAGGAATCTATACCTGCATTGGTTCTTATAACTTGTCTCTATCACAGCAAGCTATTTCTATGCCTATATAGACTTCTTTAGACTCTGAGTTCAGTTAGAGACCTGAGGCTGTTCTTGGGAGAGGCTGGAGGTTTCCACATTGATCTCTTTCTGGAGGCCCCACTGGGCTCGGCACAGTGCGCTCAGGTCACTGTCCGTCACTTTCCACCTCTGTATCTTGCTGCAGGGAAAGGGAGTAGATGTGTACACCAAGGGGGCGACTTTCTCCAACTTCAGATTTCCCAAACATCTGTTTGCTTGGTAGTGTTTAGGAGACAGGACAATTAGCATACAGTTGACACCAGATCTGAGTCCTTGGGTACGGTGATATATACTATGCTACACCTCTGAATGCTGCATAAAAATAATTCATATTTACTTCTGCAATTTCAACTTTTTCACTAACTCTCTCTCCCCACAATCCTTTCCCCCAATATCAATATATCCAACAGAACCATCATTGAGTTTGTTTATTGTATTTAATACAAAATAGATTTAGGAATTTTGTTCTCTGTAATGAATAGCTCAAGTGACACATTTTCCTGTTCAAGAAATTTATTTCCAGCTGTTTCTAAGCTTTTTTAGTCAATGCTTTTTGTTCTAAACAGAAGTACCTATAAAGCTGCAAGTCCTCTTTTCAGAATTCATTCCAGTGTACAGAAGCTTGCTTTTGCTCCATTTTGCACAAGAAATGTGACTTTTAGCAAAATAACATAGATTCAAATAGGTTTACCTCTTTTTAATTCTGTAGATACCGTAAAATACTCCAATAAAATGAAAATGAACCAATTCAAAGTACTGATTCATGTCTGCTCTGGAAACAAAATTTTTTTTTTAATTGACTTGCATCATCTTTCTTTAATTCTCTCCACTTTCATTCATTCCTTGCTTTCTTCTAAATTTTATAAATAATCTTAAATTTATCATGGCTCTGCTTGTCTGTTTCAGTGTGATTTTAACACTGCTTAAGATTTTGCCTAAAAATACATCTTTAGTCGATCCTCAGAATTACAGGAAAGGAACACTTTTATCTTTAAAATTTATGTTGGAATTGTCTGAAAACTGTTAATTGAAATATTCATATACTTGCAATACATGCATACTTTGAACTTTGGCTTATTTTTAATATGTGAATATATTCTATAAGGGAAATAAATTTTCTTCAAAAATACAGGAAAATAGTTTATCATGCAGTTTATTTTCTTTTTAAAATTCTTTGAAAACAATTGATTTGATGTCAGTTTTTTTTCAGAAGTAACTTTTTTCTGTGCTTAGTTTTATACAGTCAATTAAGCGAAATTGTATTCAGTTGCAAGTTAAAATCACCTAGAAACTAGTCAATCATGTTAGAACATATTTCTCTTTCTTATACATAAAGAAGCCCAACAATAGATAGTCAGGAGCTTCAACTTCCCTCATCTTTCTGGATGGACCTTCATCTTCATTGTCTCAAAAATTCTGCCAGATATATATCATAGCTTTTTTAAAAACTAGATATAATAAGGCAGCTAAATTTAGTAAAGCTGTGTTCAGATAGAAAACATGCCCTTCAAAGAGTCATTTCCAATCTTGTTCAAGTACTTCTGCTTAAATTTCCTTGTTTAAAAATTCTGACTTATCCACGAAGAGTCACAAGCAAGATATACCATCTTTCTAGATACACCATCCTCAGTGAAACTTGTGCTGTTAACAAAAGAAAAAAGTGAATACTTATTGGATGGCTGAATAACCAATGTCATCCCAAACCTAGTCTGCTGGCCCCAAAAATGATGATTCAGAACATTCTAATAAAATGTGAAGGAATACTGGTTTGAGTTGCTATTCAAAATTGTCAAAGTTTTCATTGTAGAGAAGAAGAATATAAATATGTTCAGTCTGATTTAAACATCATCAGACTTTATGTAGTAGTCCACTACTGTGTACAACATTTATGATTTACTGTCAAAAATAAATTAAAAGAAAAATAAATAATAAATAATAAAATAGTCCAAAATGGATAAAAAGCATAGAAACAAGCACTTGTTTAACATCTTATGAGCTGCACTAAAGGAGCATTACATTTAAAAGTTTGAATTTGAGCTCAGCTTGATCTGTATTTTATGCATGGTACATGCATTGCAGACTACATGAAGCTTCTTTTTTTACAAATCACTTAATTTGTGTTCTCACTTTCCTCTGCAATATGAGTACTTAGTTCATTACCGCACAAGCACTGCATGGGTTTTAGTATGGAAAATGCTAAACCAGTGCCTGACACAGAATGTCTTAAATATGGCGTAGCTGTTCCATGGTAAAATGACAGTGAGACTTTTAAATTACGGTTAAATTATATCAAAATATGGGAAGTCAGGCTCTCTGGAAAGATGAACCTCTGCTTCAGCATGACCACAAGAATATTCTCATCTGATCTGACTGATCTGATCTGACAATACCGCAAATGACAATGGAAATTTAGCTTCATTGAAAATGGCATATGGGTTACATTTTAAAAGAATTTAGCATGTCAGCTGTTTTTGAGCATGAAAGATATTTAAGAATAAATAAAAACTTTATAGCTATAACACCTTCCGACACACTACCTCCAAATACAGACTTACTTCGCACTTCCCCATTCAGTGTACCGGTTGGCTGGGATGTGAAGGCGCAACATACAACAAATGCTTAGCACCGGGATGGAAGAAAGGCAATCTAGAAGTTAGATGTGACCAAGATATATATAAAAATTCTACGTTTAAAAATTCCTCGATATTTCATTCCATGTTTTTTTTTTCTTCCTTGAACAATGATGTCAACACTTTCCCTTGTCAAGATCTAGCTTTCCACTCCTCTGTAATCCCACATCGGATAACAACTCTCATCTCAAAAGTACCACTTTCTTCTTTGGAGTTATTGTGCTAGCTTTTCATTTGTTTTGCAAATATCTGAGGCCAACAATCCAGGAGAGGCAAGGCTCCTTTGCCTGTGGTGTCAGGGCTGCGGTTCTCCTCAGCCTGCTCCACTGTCCGGAGGTCCGCAGGGAGGGAGAAGCGTGAGGAGAAGCACGTGTGGAGGAAAGCTGCGCACCTCAGGACAGCAGGAAGCAGAGACAAGAAAAGAGCTCTAGATGAAAGGAAGGACCAAGGTCTGCACATAGCCCCGATCCACTCCTCTGCGCCGGGCTCTACCCACTCCTTTCCCCACGCCCTGCTAGTCATGCCTCGAAAGCACAATCTCATCCACCCACCCTCCTGCGTACAGACGAGCAAGCGCTTCTGACCCACTCAGGAGCTAACCAGCCCGTGTCATCTGCCCAGCAGGCCTGAGGGTGTCTCAGATCCAAAATCAGAACCCGTGTTTCTGTCTTAGCCTTAATCCTCCGAAAGAATGAAGTTCCTTACTGGAAAGAAACGTCCTCCCTTCTTAGGCTGCTGGGTTTGCCCGCATTGGCCTCTCCAAGGCAGCTGCTGCCCACGGAGCAGGACCGTGCGCGCCTCGGCTCCGGGTGGAGAATGGCCGAGGCCTCTTCTCTGACTGCTGCTCTTTCCTGCCTCAGTTCTTCTGAACCTACACTCAAATATCATGTTGATGCTTCTGGCCACATTTTAAGGTATAAGCAGCATCACTCTCAATGGGGTTAATATGTCTGCATTGAAGGACCTGGGGAGTTAAAAAAACCTTTCACATCAATTTAAAGGAAACTTCAAAAGGATTAATATCAAAGAAGTTCATCAAGACAGCCATATCTTGCACAGTGGTAAAGGATCCTTTAAAAACTGCTTTTTCTTGTGTCCATGATGAATATGGCTGGAAAAATGATACACCTGTAGCCACTGGGTTTATTGTAAGCAAGGGGATGTTCATTGATCATGAGCATGAATGACTTATTAAATATGCATCTGAAGTCTCAAAACATTTTTCTTTTCAAATTAAACTACCTGAAATTGTTTGAAATGATTCACTACTTTTCCGAGAGACTTTGAATTACTACATGATATTTCTGTGTTTCTTAGAACTCAGAGCAGACTGAAGACATAATTAATCATGTGCATTATGCAAATATGCTGTAAAGAGAAAGGTGTGAACAGGCCAGAGTCATGTGTGTGAGCTAACCAAGGCCTCCAGGTGGAAAGCAGAGAACTCAAGCACTGATTACTACCTGTCAGAATGGTGAGACCACACCAGGGCATCTCGGAAGATCTGTAAAGAACAACAGAGATTCCAGGAGTCAGTACAAACGTCGTCAGGCAGCCAAACCCTAGAGTGGCACAAGGCTAAAAATCACCATCCCAAAATCACAGGAATATTTACAGAAAGGATGTAAATATTCCATGCAAATCCTTTTGTTAAGGTGATGTGGATGTCAAGAGTGTTGTAAAATAATTTGTTTTATTTACACATATTCCCCAAATTATGGAAAAAAATATATTGCTTCTGGAAAAATAGACTTCAACTATAGCAAATAGCCTTCATGAAATTCATACTTATAAAAAGACTATAACAGTTAATTTTAGTGAAAACCTTCAGTTATTTAAAGCAGGGTCCATAAGAGGCAAGACGCATAACATCTCATGGGTCACACAACTGTCTTTGAATTTCTCTTGACAATAGCCCCAAACTCTGCCAGAGGCTCAGCTTTATGCAAAATGCACACTTACACTAAGAGAACTCTTTGATCTGTATAAATAGTGAGTCCTGACTGCAGGGCAGTGGGATAACACTACAGAAGTTGTGAGCATAATAGTGCCTCCTTGAGCTTAAAGGGACCAGGGCCTCTCAGCTTGGTTTAGTATGGGACCAGATATGGAGCTTAAGAGCCTGTGTGATGGCCCCAGACCAACTGTGTTCCAGTGGCCCTGCTAGTTGCTAGATGCCCGGCCCTGGACCACAGACCCAGCATTTCTGTGTCTTGATTTCCTCCTCTGCAAATGATACAGACTGTAGTGATAATCTCTAATCCAAACATTGGAAATCAAAAATGCTCCACACATGTTAACATCTTGAGTGTCCACAGGATGCTATGCACAAGGGAGATTTCACACCTGATGTTTTTAGTTGTGTATGTACTTTTCAATGAAACATTTATTTTAAATGTAGTGAGTATTGAGAATGTCACAAAGAAGTCAGATCCTGATACAGCAAAGAACCACTCCTTGTTCTCCTCAGCAGTTTGCATTTCCCATGAAAGAACACGGCCAAGAAAATGAGGACCAGGCAGAAGCACAGTGAGGCTTCACTGTAAAGCAGGTGAAGAGAGATTCACACCTGTGCAACATGGAAATTGAGCACAAGTCCCTGCAAGGGTTCGGGAAATGACAGTGGTTCTAGTGTTTAGGAGCAGTTTTCTTAAATGTTACCTTGGAATCGCCTAACGTCTTTCTTGTTCTTCTCAGATGCCCAGTGTCTCCTCAAGGGCCTTAATCATGTATGTAATTTGGGGAAGAAATTTATAGAAGATAAGTTCTTATCTAAAGCAGATCTCAACCCAAGACTAGAGTGTTTTTTTTTAATTGAAATCTTTATTGATACATTACATATACACATCATGATTGCACTCCACAATGGGAATTTATACCAGTGTAAGACACGATTTAATTCTCATTTTTTTCCCATAGCCCTACTCACCCTACCACCTCCCCCCCCCCGCGCCATATACATAAAATTTGGAGTGTTTTTGAGCAGTGTTCTTCTTCAGGTATTACTAGGCCAGGGACGGTAGAAATCAGGAAGGCTGCCTGCTCTAGATGGGGGTTATGTTTATGGGGGCTAAGACTTAGTAAATGGTTATAAATGTATTATACTCTGAGGTCTTCACTTCTTTAGCGATCATTGGCAATGCTTGCTATTCTGACCCCCTCCAATCCTCTGGGTCCTCAGGTTTGCTAATGTCTAACCATCTGTGTGCGCCATGATCATTTAAGTTACATGCTTCAACAGTGTGGCCCTCCACGTTAGGGACCCAGGATCCCCGAGGGCTGTGTGTTCAGACTCCAGCTTCTGTGTTCACACAATGTTTAGTGGTAAGTGAGGCAGCAACAGATACTAATAAAAGATTTAATTCTATGTTAAATATTTAAATTTTTGTGATTTTTCTTGTGCTTGTGGTTACTTTCGACAATATTCTCTGCATCCTAACAAATTTAGTCATTTGCCTAACAGAATATTTGAAAGACAATCTAAGTATGTCCAAAGGTAGTTTCATTTGAGTATTCAGAACTAGTTCTAGAGTACTAGTAAAGAAAATTAATATATCAGAACACTAGTGTAACATGTTTGAGTACAGATCTGATATGTGTATTCTTTTTTTTTTTTTAAATTAAGGTAGTAAGGCTTGGCCAAGGAGCTTTCAAAACAACTTCAACTCCAGTCTCTCTCTCTCTCTCTCTCTCTCTCTCTCTCTCTCTATATATATATATATATATATATATATATATATATATTTTTTTTTTTTTTTTTTTTTTTAAATTTCCGACAGACTCTCAATAAGTAACTAAGATTCCCAGGCTGTGCTCAGACTTGCAATCTGTCTGCCTCAGCTTCCTAGAGTACTGACTTTACAGCCACATTTCACCAAGTCTGGAATGTAATCACTTTGTTTCATTTTTAGTACAAATAAAAATCCTGAATTTCAAATTTTATATTACAGTACTGTGGATTTTAATTACCTATATAATTATTTCACTGTAAAATTCATTCACAATTTCATCCAAAGTTTTACAGACCCTACAATGCAGAAAACACTTCTACTTTCATAAATACTAAATGTAGAATAGAAGTTATTCCCATGTGGATTTTCTTAACTTTAACTCATTTCAAAGAAAAGTAATTCATAGTGAACAGATATATCTGAAAAATAGCATAAACCTTTTGACAAATGAAAAAATGGCTTGTTCCTCCATCTCTGAGAAAATGTTAAAATTTAATTGAATTCTATAAAGAAATATATTTATATATTTTTACACCATGAATGCAAAAATACTGAAATGTAAAAATTGAGTGAGACAGAAGCATGCTTCTTCACTTTGGCCTCTTTCATTTAAGTAAGCTACTAGGAGTAAATATACACTCATATAATACCTGACAGTTGAAGAGTAAAATTTAAACATATAAATAGTTGAAATACAAATAACATTTTTTCTAGAATGAATACAAGAAATATTTAGTTTAACTGTTGGATGTGCTCAGAAAAATGAACAGAAATATAAATGCACTTGTACATCAGGTGATATGAATTCAGCCTTCAAAGAAACCATCAAGAAAGTTGACTTCTAATGGAGTGTCGAAAGATTTTGGATTTTTGTAGACTCACGTGGGCCCTTTGTCTTTCTCTTTTTGTTGAGCACAGATATAAATGAGACCTGTGTACTACACAGAATTCTGTAGTATGATATGCATATGTGTTTGGTTCTTAGTAATGATCTCAGCATGTGTAAGGTTCAAAATACCACATCCTATGCCTACAGATGGTGAGAGCAGGTTATTACGAGACGGTGCAGCCAGCCTGTTAGTTAGAAGAACCCTCTGAGAGACACTCATGGAGTGCATTTGTTATAACATGTCTTCCACGTTACTTAGACATGTAGCAGAGAAGACAACTGGGTAGAAAAAAAATAATGGACATAGACCAACAAAGTATTTGTTAAAGAAAAATGAGCATTTGGGATGTTAATGGCCCCTATAGATTTCATGTAACCTCATCCTCTTCTTGCCCAAAGTGAGGGAATTAAACATATGAAAAGTTATGTAAAAATGCACAACGAAAACCTTTAAATGAAAAATGTTTGCAGTTGCATCTGAATCCCCTCTAGTTTTCAATAACGTCTTTACTGAATGGTAAACACCACTCTGAGTTTACTGGTACATTTAAGGTGCATGTTATGATCACATTCGTCCTTGGGATTCAGTGTGGATTGGAAGTGACCAACCTATTCCTCTGCTAAGTATCTTCCCAAAATAATTAAAAGCATCTTTTTATCATCAGATTTTTTTCTTTCACTTTTTTACTTTCCCCTACCCACCACTTTTCTTTTCCTTTTGCATATTTTCTTCCTATTTCACATTATCTGTCATACATTTTGGCATTCGTTTACAACTTTTCATTGCAGAGAAAATGATATGGTACTTTCACATTTGGGTCCTGCTTATTTTATTTATGAGTATGTCCTTGAGGTATACCCACTTGAGTTAAAAAAAAAAAAGGAAATGAAGCTTATGTATATAGGGGGTGGGGGTTGCAAGGAGGGCAGAGGAAAGGGGAAAAAGATCATTGGATGTGCTGCATACTGGCACAAATTCTCAATGTTGAATGCCATCATATTGTATGTATAAAATATACCAATAAAATATAAAAATAGAAAACAATTAAAAGCATCTTATCATAGTGGTACATGTACACTCGTGTTTACAGTGGCAGAGTTTAAATTTATTTTATTTACAGGTTAATGTCTTAGGAAGTTGAATATATTGAAAACTAACTGTGTACAAAGATAGAAACTTGTATAAATAAAATATTTCTACACATCAATTTCATATTGATAGCAAATAACTCATTTGTCAAATAACAATTATTATTATTATTTTTGTTTGTTTGTTTTTTGAAACAGGGTCTCCATTTGTAGTTCAGGCTGGCCCTGAGCTCAGCCTCAAACTCACATCACAGCAATCCTCCTGCCTCTGCCTCCTGAGTGCTGGGATTACAGGTGTGAGCCACCACGCCCGGCACTGTGGTATGTGGTACTGGTTGCTGCTGGGCGTGAGTCTCCACACCCAGTATGGTATGTGGTTACCAGGGAATCAAACCCGGGCCCTTGTGCTTGTAAGACAGTCACCAGAACCACTGAGCTAAATCCCCAGCCAACAATTATTTTTATAAAAAGTATACAATTAAGACCAATTATTGGTATGATTTGATAAATTAAAGGTTATCATATGCATTTCTGTCCTGAGCTTTACTTACCTGCTCTCCCATAAGTAGATGCTTGGAAGGGAAGAAGTCAGTGCTGGGACAAGGGGCCAAATCCCTGGGAAGAAGGTGGCTTGACCCTGTGTGAAACAGGACAACTGGGAGCATGGTGCCCTAGAGCCCAGAGAGAGGCCAGTTTCTCCATGCAGAGAAGACAGGCCAGAGTGAACACAGAAGGGGTTGGTGTAGTGCAAGATGAGGCCCCTGCTGGCTCCACCTTGCCAGGCTAGATGGTGAGATTCATTAAGACTGTGGACACTGCAGACAGCCGGCGCCAGGCAAATTCAGCAATGGGCAGGTGGTGTGGAATTCAGTTTGCAAAACAATAACTTGAAGACTGCAATCTCCTCATTTTAGGTCTGTGCTTCTTGACATAGATTTTTATAAGCAACTATCTTTTACAGCTCTCTTGCTAAAATGAAATGACTGTTATGATTCAATAACTGAGAAAAATAGCTCCAGTTCCACATGATAGCTGCCTCCCCAAACAAAAGAAATATGAAGATAATTCACAGCAGGTTTCCAGAAAAAAAATGAAGAAAATGAGACAAAATAAGTTGAAGTCCAGCATATATTGAGTGTAAGTTTAAAACTAATTATTGTTATTAAGACACTAATTTTCTGTAGTTCTCTTTTTCCAGAAGTTCCTGTTAATTATACTGTGTATTCTGTTTCGCCCTTCCATAAGACTTTCTCCACTTTTCTTCTGGGAAAGATACAAAGATATTTATTTTTTGAATTTCTTCACTTAATGAGTTTCCTCTTTTTATAGGTTATACCTACTTCACCTATAAGACAAATTCTATTTTAAAAACCTCTCTCCCATAATTTTTCTTTCCTAGAGTGGCCCAGAGAGCAACATTTATTTATTCATCTCATTGAAAATCTCACTTTGCTACTGAGTTTCCTAAAATTTGATATCTAAGAAATTTTACACATTATATGATCCATTTTAGGCAATGTTTCCTGATAACTTGTGTGTATGTCTGGCACTTGCATGGTAACATCACAGTTTTATAACATCAGGTGCCTAAATTTTTTCCCTATCACAACTTAAGGTCAAAGGCAAGGGCAAATTTAATAGATAGTCACATGAAAAAGTGTATCTGGTAATTTCTTGAGTTGTACACTGTTGATTCGCACAAAGAAAAGCAGAATATCTCTGGTGGTTCCAGAGAGGCCGTGTCTTCTGTTGTCACAGCAGAAGCTCCGAGGCGACTCCTCTGCCCCACAGTCTGAGCCTCTCAGATCCCTTGTGGGCCTGATCATGTCATATGGTCCTCAGAGATACACCCCGATTTTCCTTTGTTCCTGTGGACCCATCAATGCGTGTTGTTAAATGGTAACACCAGGAAAAAAAAAAAAAGGACAAATCTGGTGTTGTGCACAGAAGGGTTCAAGCACACACTGACAAATTCCCTCCGACTTCTGTCTCCCTTCGTGCTTTCTTGCTGTCCCTGCTTCTTTTTCTTCCCTTGTGAATGTTGAATCTTAAGTAACCAGGAACACTTTATTAGTCACATGGCTATGCAGCTTCTGGATGACTCGCCAAAGCAACAAGGCTGTGATTTGTGGACCCTTATGTTCCATGTCTGTGCCAAGAGAGAACATCCTGGGAGGACTGTCTGGGGACACTGTCCTGAAAATTGCTGACCTCGTGGCCACAAACCAAAAGAAAGGTAAAGGGACCAGGGTCCACAATCAAGGCATGTCTCCAATAACAGGGTTCTGCCTCCCAAAGGTTTCCGTGCCCCCAGATGACGCCTTCATCACCCTGGGACTGACCTTTAGCACATGGATATTTGGGAGACCTCAGCACCAAAAGAAAACAACCCTTTGTGAAGAAAATGTACAAGTAATAACCTTTTAAAGTTTGAGAAACTGACTTTACTATTCATCACCAAAAGTTATAACACAGTAAAAAGTCTGAATTCCTGACAGAACTGCGGATGTGTCTCAAAGCTGCTGAAGAAACGAGTTTCTGCTCAAGGCTGAGAGAGTGAGGTCAGAGTCACCACACCGATTCGTGGGAGGTCTCAAGGAACGCTTCCAGTTTTTTTAGGCAATGCACGCACTTATAGAGCAAACAGCACGGGGGAGTAACTATTTGGGTCGGTCATGGATTGGTTGAAGCCTGCAGAGAGGCGGACCGTTGTACGGGCCAGCGATGGATTGATTGCGAAGTTTGGGCAGAAAGGAGTCACAACCAAGTGGGTGGGGCTGAATTCCAGACCGCTTTAAACCAGTTTCTACACCCGGAAGTGGGTGTGCTCAAGCCTCTATTATTCTTTTTGTGTGCTAGGAGACATACATGCGGCATATTTGACCCAGCCAAGCCTGGATTTCTCCTTTCCAAACATTTAAAAAAGTATAAATAAACATGAAAATCCTAATAATTATATAATTCTACCTAAAGACATGAAGGAGGCAGGCAGCCCTTAGGGACCAGAGCATTTCTTGAAACCAAACACTTGGTGGCCTGTACAGGTGGATTAGTCTGCGATGTAATTTTATACAAGTAAAATGACCACAGAACATATATCCATGAGCAAAAACTCGTTGTTTTATGTTCCCCTTTTTGCACACTGACCTAAGCTCATGAGGAGGGGAAGGGAATACATACACTGTAGACCTCCAGAAAACATTTCATGAAACATTGTTCGTATCATTACGTTTTTGTCAGAATGGTCTTGACTGATTTGTCTTTTGCTGTTCCCACTTTTAGAGCTGATCGTCCTCTCTGGTGTTGCATGCCTCAGTCAGCACGATATGCGGGGATCTGAGCGCAGCGGGGGAATCTGAGCACCGCAGGGGATCTGGACAGCCCGGTGTGGAAGACCTGCAAGTTGTTTTCTAAGAGTGTGACTCACTGTTATCTCCCAGCCAGTGACATGTGCGGGAAGGATGAGCAAAACCATCCAGGAAGTAAACGGGAGGAAGGTGAAAAAATGAAGGGTTGGAAATCAAGTGCGGCCTCGATGAAGAATAACTGCTTTAAGGTTCAAAGGTAAATAGTTAAGGTGGAAATGGATACGTGTCTAAGTACAATAGGTCTTTTTTGACATCTCGTAGGATGTTCACACTATCTCCTCGATCCAGGAAAACTTGCAGAAAGTATCAAAAACTAAAACTAACTAGTTTACAGTTTTCTATGTCTAGAGTTGAAATTCTGCCTAGAGGTAAACAAAATTTCTAGCTCGAGTTGCCCCTCTTGAAAATTGTGTCATTTGAATTTGTGCTTTTTGGCAGATACAGAACATCCCATGTATTTGAACCGAGTTCCTTTCCTCTGAGCCACATCCCTAGTGCTGGAAGAGCAGGGGCCCCACCGTGCCTGGCCATACACTGTTAAGCCATCTAACTCAACAAAGGGTATTTAAAATTATGTAATTGCTCAGCTTAGATTACATTTGGCTCCCATATATTCTGGAATCTGCTTGCTGTTTTAAAGAGGAGTTCCCTTAAAAGAGAAAATTCCATTTCATTGTCTATGAATTTGCTCACTCTGCGCCCAATATTTTGCTCATAAGGCTAAGAACAAAAAAATGTATTTACCAAAGGCTACATCTTTAATTTCTCTAACACTCTTTGGAAAAGTGTATTCTAATTGTAGCTGGAATAGTGTCATACAAAACTACTATGAAATAAATGACAAGTTTCCTGTCTTTTGCACTATTTCTCAAAACTTAAAAAAAGTGTGTATTTTCAATCTTACTGTGGAAAACCAAAATTTCTTTGATTTAAAATGACATCAAGAAGGAAAAAAAAATACACGTTATAATCCTTGAGGCCAATCATATTCAGTACATAGAGGTCAGGACTCTTATGTCTGAATCAATATTAATATTCCCTCTGAGCAGTTGCTAGATGAAAAATATTCTCAGCAAAAGGGGGAGCTTCTACTACTTTTATTAAATAGTAGTTAGTTGGCTCCTTTTTCCATGGATTTAAAAGATAATGTAGAAATGGCTGTGCTTCTAGCTGCGTAGCCTCTAAGAAATGTTTTTGAGAAAAGGTATTTTAACTTTATGGGATTCCATGACTTCTCAATAATAGTATTTCACTTACTCTAAAATGTTTCTTCCTTATGAATCTAAAACCTGTTAAGCTGCACTGTTCTGAGTATCAATCCCATGAGCTCCAAAGGACTGTGGTTTGATAAATCTTAGTGGAGTCTACTTCAGGAGGGACTCCATTATTCTCAAAGGCTGGACTCACTCAGCCCTCGAAGGATCTTTCTATAAATGCAGTACATATACCATGGTTCCTCCCTCTGTCCTCGGGGCCCCCATCCCTCGCAGAGGTCCCTGTCACAGAGTATTGCAGACTGGGGAGCAAGCCCTACAGTGCACAGTCCTGAGCAAAGGGCTTCTCCCAAGCCATCCACCATTAGCCTGCAGTTCTTTACAGACTGCATGATTTTTCCAATAAAAGGAAAGAAAACAGAAATGAGAAGTGTCAGATAATTATTTTCCCTCCACCTTCAAGAGCTGAAGATTACTTTAAGAAGAGATCATTAAAAATAAGAACTGTATTAGACAAATCATGTATTTCTTATTCAGCACTAGGCATTGTAGTACACTATTTTCATTACTTATTTAAAAAAAAAAAAAAAAAAAAAGCCTCTCCAGCTCTGGCTTGTTGAAGAGCAGGAAATGGTCTTCGTATTCTTTATGTTACTTGTAATGTTCATGACTGCCATCGCTGTTATCTTGTGGCATGTAAAACAGTGTATCTTCCTGAGACACACTCAACTGAGCTGTGGCTACGTCTGGGAGTGTGCAAGATGGCCTCACTATTCCACAAACAAGTAGGATCCAGAGAATCAAGTGAAGTATCAATGTTTCATTAACAAGCACATTTCAAATGTCAGGTGCAAAGGACACTTTTTTCCAATAATAATAATAATAATAATAATAATAATAATAGAGGATAGTATGATTACAAAGAATTTGTAGACTACTTTCTGAATTAATTAATTTTTAAATATTTTAAACTGTAGTTTGAATGCCAAAGAAAATAAAAACCAAACATGCCATTTGGGTCTGTTGGTAAAACCTCTATTATTCATCAGCAGGCAGCCTGACTGGCCAAAGCATCTTATGTTCCCATCTGTTTTCCATCTGATTTACCTTAAATAATGGTTATGCATGAAGAAGTCAGGGGCCTTGAGAGCTCTTCCATCCTGCTACTGCGGGTGAATTTTAGCTAGATTTTGTTTTAGTTCTCATGGCCTAAAGTTCTGCCTCCTGTCTTTCATCTGATTTTCACCCAGCTTGATAACATCAGACCCCTATTGTTTAGTAAGATGATGCTTCTTTGCCTGGCTCATTAAAGCAATGTTTTATTTCTCACATCAAAACTGTGTATGGATCTTAGGATATACACCTATCCCATAGAATCCGAATCCACAAAAAAAACAAATCATCCGTGGACAGCATGCCTGGAAATGATACCAGATATGCTTTTCAGCATACATTTTCCTTCAAGTTTGTTTATCCAATGCAAGAGCAGAGCCAAACCAAGGAAGTCTATCTAATAGAGCCTCTGAAAGCTCTGCCTTCCTATTACTGAAGACAAGAGCTGTCAGGAAGCAAACACTGAAAAGATACATGCTGCTCTGCTCCGTGATGTAAGTAGAACACACTTGGACAATAGAACAGCCAGAACAGAAGGGCAAGGCAATTAATTTCTCAGATACTAATTCAATGTCACAAAAAAGAGAGGAAGGAAAACAATAGAGCTCCGACAATCTTGCAAACACTACACAGATGATGCATTAATGAAAAGGAGAGAAATCAAAGGAGAAATATATTTTCAATTCACCTCACGCTACATTTGATTGAAAATAGCACAGCACTGCAAAATTGCTCTTGTTTCTTTAGTTGTTGTTATTTTTTTTTTTTTGCATTGGAAGAAAACATTGATATTTCTGTTCAAATCAATCATTCATCTTTTTTTTTTCAGCCCAACTCCTTAGATAAAAAACATATTGCTGGAATATAGATTGTTTGAGATTTACATTTTCCTGTATGGTAAAATAGTAATTATTTAAATGTTTTTAATTCAATATTATGAGTACAATGGAAATGAAATAGCAAAGTAAGTCCCTTCCACTTGTCTGCTCAGTGAGACTGAGAAGGCAGAATTCCTTCGATGTGCGGAGAGCAAACTTGCAGGCTTTGAAGTTGGCCTCAGCCTTCCCCTGAGGACCCTACTGCTAGCCACAATCCAGAGTTATCTACAAAATGCTACCACTTTATTTCATTTGGGGGCAAGAAGCAATTGTGTGTGTATTCTACAGTAAAAGTCCACATTGTCCTAAGTCTCAGGTTATCAAAGAAGAAGGAGCCGCTAACTTTTGAAATCAAACCAATGGGCTCCTGCTGTGTGTGTTAGTATGTTTATATTCCTCCACCTCACCACTAAGAGAACAGAGTTAATCTCCCAGGGATAATTAAAATTGCCACCTCTGCTATTAAGGATATAGATCTCACTGCATCATGTCAATAAAACAGGACAGTGAAGGTAGAGAAAGGACAATTTGAAGGTGGAGAGACACACAGTCCAACAGATACTACAGTTTCCATATGCAAGAATGGCTCTTCATTAGACAAAAAAAAAAAATCAGATTTACATACCCCACATTGCTTAATGCTCTTTTTTCTTTTTTCAAATTCTTACTAATGTTCCCAGTAAAAACACATTGTGACATCCGAGTTGCAAGCTGTTCCATGCATAAATCTCATGAGCTTAATAACAAGGAAGAAATCACAGAGGCAAGAATTCAGTTATTCTTGATGACCACCAAAGGCTCACAAATGATCATTTTGTTAGTCTTTCTGAGACAAGGCCATGGAGCAAACATTTCTAGCACTAGCTACATCAAACTGCCAACCAATCAATTCCTCCAGAGAGCCAAGGAATAGCATGCTGTTTAGAACTCAGTTTAGCCCACTATTTTTGAAGTTACTTTACCCAGATGTCATGAGTACCCTTGTGGAATATAGAGGGAGACTAATAAGTTCATGAATTGCATAGTTACCATTATGAAGTCTAAATGCCTTGTGGCTTATGCACACCAGCCTCTCCGCATGGGGAGTTGGTGCACTAATAAGTTATTGTTTCTAATTTTAAAACCAACTTCAAGCCCAAAGTCATCTAAATGCACATGGTATGTTACAGTTCAATTTGTTTTAAGGTTACACTTTTCAACTCTATAGTTGTGTTGTGAAATTAGGATTAGCAGCACACATTCTGGGAATAAATTTAAAGTGTGCAATTAAATATGAGAAATAACTTATAGTTGTGAAAATTGATAAGAATCACTATTAATTGCCATATGAAAGGAAAGATAAAATTACACAAATATAATTATTCTCATAGGCTTGGCCTTAAACACAAAGTGAAAAGAAATGCAAGAGTCATTATAATATAAATGTAGACTAGGTAATTGTTTCAATTATTTTAAAAGAATAGATCATATATTGCTGAGAGTTAATTTTAACAATACCTAGAAAAAAACATAACATCCCTTTGTGATATGACTTTAGTGCTGCATTACTACCACCTCAGGCGAGGGAATGGTTTCTTCGAGGGCTTCATACACCATCACTCTGCAAAGGTGTTTGTTAATAGGCCATTAACACATTCATGCCATGTTTGTCTTGAGAATTTATTTGCAATGTAGATGCACTTGTCTCTGACAAGGAGTCATTTTGGGAAAGGCCATTAGTTAAACTGATCATAAGTGAAGCAAATGCCACTAGAAAAAAAAAACAGAACAGATGAAAGTAATCTTCCTCAAACATTGTATCTGTTCTTGGTCTCTTCACTCTTTGAAATACTTCTAGGTTCATTATTTTGACTGTGTATCACTAGAATCAACTTGAACTTAACATACTTCCTCGAATTTATTCCTTCCAAGAGTTAACATTTAATTAATGTCTTTTCAAACAACTTTTTTGTACCTAAATTTATTTTCATTTTCCTTAATGTTAATTGTTTACTTTATAACATAAAACAATCTCATTCTAGGGCAGATTACTATCATATGAGTTAGAATATCATCATACACTAAATAATGGTACCTAACAATGGTAAAGTGTACTAAAATTTAAAATGATATGATTACTCATTATCTATTTTTGCACATTGCCCCAATGCCATTTATAAGTAATGTTCTTATTCTGTGAATGTGATTTTCTTTCTTTTTTTTTCTGTAGTCAAATAACTGGCTCTACACAAGCTAGTGGAACTCGTAAACTAATTCATAGATGACTTTGTGGTATCATTAGGAAGAAGTTTTAGAAACACAGTTACATGTATATTATAAACTAATTTTAATATTTATAAACTAACAACTAAACAAAATTATGTGAGTGAGAGGGTATGAGATGAAATATATCATCCTCGTGATTCATATTATATATAAATTAGTATCATATGATGTGCACCAGGTCAGTATACTGTGGTGGGGTATGCCTGATAAACCAACATTGTTTTCCAGATTATATTATGCAAGTGAAGATTTTTGAGCATCCCATTTGAATGAAAACTGTTTATGGTTATTTTTCTGGGTCAAACGGAAAGGAACACTCTGCAGCATCAAGGACCCTTCCCATGTGCCCCAGGCCTTTGTAGTGAGGTCTAGAGGGACTCATATTCACCATAGCAGCTGAGACCAAGCACTGCTGTGAGCTACAGTCATTCTCCAAATCCCTCCAGCTTCCAGGGGGGAAACGAGTGTATTAAACAAGGCATGTGATAGAAACCATGAAGCCGGAAAATTTGAGATCTTAGTAGGGTTTCTCATCAATAGCTTTCTCCTCTTCTACAATCCAATGTTTTCAGTTTTGATTTTGTTTTAGGAGGCCATTACAGGGATTTCCACTTAGCTTTTCCATTAGTGCCCCCTGTCATCACTCTTAGTTTGTGTTCAGGAGTCTAAGGTGAGATGTATCCCCATGTGTGCTCCCAAAACTCACAGGCATGAGTCAGTGTAGAGGCTTTCATCTGCGACCTGATCACTGTAGGATCGTTCTGTGACAGCATGGCAGAATAACAGTGCTCTGTGTCTCCCCCATCAGCGTCCTCGCAGATCACATCTAATAATTCTGCCAAAATTCATATATTCTCCATCTCCTGGTGCAATGTGTCCTTCCCTGGGTGTAGCAGGGTAGCTTTGATTTGCAAGTGGACCTCCTCCTCAGCTGGTGGGTCCAATACTTGAAAACGACTTCAGATCTAAAAAAATCTAGACAGGAGATAGTGGTTCCTACGACACCTTTTATTCTTAGATTTTTAATTTTTCAACTTAGAATGTCTTAGAAACTATAAATATTGGGCCGGGGAGTTAGCTCAGTGGTTCCGGCTCCTGTCTTCCAAGCGCAAGGGCCCGGGTTCGATTCCCCGGTAACCACATAACAATACTGGGCGTGGAGACTCACGCCCAGCAGCAACCAGTACCACATACCACAGTGCCGGGCGTGGTGGTTCATGCCTGTAATCCCAGCACTCGGGAGGCAGAGGCAGGAGGATTGCTATGATGTGAGTTTGAGGCTGAGCTCAGGGCCAGCCTGAACCACAAAGCGAGACCCTGTCTCAAAAAACCTTAAAAAAAAAAAAAAGAAACTATAAATATTATTTATCTTACTCTGTTGTGAGAGTCACCAAACTCAACTACTTGGGCAGCTGAGTATCATTCAAGAACCCTTGTTTGCCTTTTGCTTGGCCAATCTTTGTGGAATGGTGGTCTCACTCTCTCAGATCATAATATGATGTCCCATGGCTTCTATTGCTCTGGAGATCTCAAGACACCTATGACTATAAATTGAGCCAGCTCCATGTGTACTGTCTTTATCAGCCCTGGATTACAGAGGAGAGAGACCTCAGAGGAGATCTCAGGAAACATGTTGAGTTTTAAACATCTATTACATCATCACCCTCTGGCTCAGAAATGTCATCTTTTCCCCCACAATGAAAAGGTCTTCAAAAGTCATCACAGAGGAGGCCATACCAGCATACACTTGGTTGTACACTTGGTTGCTCATGATACTCATTTCTCATTTCCAATGGTAAGGAGCTAAGAGAACTTCATGATAAATGAACTCTATTAACTTTGTAGACATTTTTTGGCCATTGACACTCAAGTCTCCAATAATCATATGTTCAGAAGCAATCTTCTCAGGACCTGAACCTTTCCCAATGTGATGGTAGTAAGTTTTTTTAGAAATTGGAACTCTGCTTTAAGCAAACTATTCTCCTTTCCCACATAGCAAACCAGATGGTCTTATCTTTGCTTGTAGGGTGGGACAATGAGTAATTTCTAGTATTCCCAAACTTTTAAATGGAGATCTGTTTTCTCAGTTCCACTTGTTTTTGGGCTGGCGACTATCAGAGGTGAACAACAAGATGAATCCAGATCCACACAGTTTTTTTTTTAATTGAAATCTTTATTAGTACATTACATATACACATCATGATTGCACTCCACAATGGGGATTTGTACCAGTATATGACACAACTTAATCCTCATTTTTTCCGATAGCCCTACCCACCCTAACATCCCCCTATATACATAAAATTTCTTTCCTTTCTTTTTTGTTATAATCTCATTACTTTTCCCCTTCACCCTATTTCACCTTGAGTCTTTTCTATTTCACAGTACATAATATAAAATTCTAGAACTCATTTACATCTTTATTTTCTCATACCAGAGGAAATAAGTGATATTTATCTATCGGTGACCTATTTATTTCACTTATGAGGATATCCTCAAGGTATGTGCATTTAAGTATAAATGATTCAAACTTATCTTTTTTTTTTTTTTTTTTTAGGTTTTTTGAAACAGGGTCTCGCTTTGTGGTTCAGGCTGGCCCTGAGCTCAGCCTCCAACTCACATCACAATCCTCCTGCCTCTGCCTCCCGAGTGCTGGGATGACAGGCGTGAGCCACCACGCCCGGCACTGTGGTGTGTGGTACTGGTTGCTGCTGGGTGGGAGTCTCCACGCCCAGTATTGTTATGTGGTTACCGGGGAATCGAACCCAGGCCCTTGCGCTTGCAAGACAGGCGCCGGAACCACTGAACTAACTCCCCAGCCCAAACTTATCATTTTTTATGGCAGAGTCATACTGCATTCTGTAGAAGAACCACAGCCTTTTTATCCAGTCTCCAGTTGATGGACAGTTGGGTTGTTTCCAAGATGTAGCAATCACAAACTGAGCTGCTATAAACATGGGTGCACATATGTCACTGGATATGCGTCTTTTAATTCTTTTGTGTATATACCTAGCAGAGTGGTGGCCCAGTCAAATGGAACCTCCAATCCTAGCTTTTCAGGGAATCTCCAAACTGATCTCCATAGAGTTTTATGGGGAAAAACTAATGTGGGGAAATATGTGGATATGTAGAAGACTCAGTGAGAGATATTAAGGACTGATGTAGACCTGACTGCAACTGAGAGAGGAAGGGAGGAGGGAAAAGTACCTGGAAAATGAGATTGAAATGTGATACTCAGAAACACTCGCAAGGACTCATCTTCAAGGGAAGCCATCCACCAGAGGAGTCTCATGTCTCCCAGGAGCTGGCTGGCCTTTGCATGACATCCACGCTTCCTCCCCAAATGGGGCAGCCTTGTGAACTGTGGCCACAATCACTATGATGCCAATACGTTACAGTGTGCAGCGTGGGAACCATCAGATGCTTGTGCATTCTCCAGGGGGACCAGCATGATGTGCTGTGATGGGTTCCACACACTGTGTTGATATGACTCATGCTGAGACATTATTTCACCCTGATATGAAAAACATTCTTTTGTTTAATACCAACAATTTTTCTGAAATTATTTTGGTCTGTTGCCACTGAAGGCTAAATTTGCTGGTTTAGAAACGCGATTAGAATTATCTGTAACTGTTAGCATAGAGCAATAAATAATAAGAAAAATGCAGAAGAGGAAGAATAATAAATAGAAAAATCTGATCCCTGAGCTTAAAATAATAGAAATAGAAGGAATATTTGTAATTAAACACACCTGAAAGTGTAAGGAAGCTGTAAATTTGGCTGAAAGGTGTCTGACATTTCTGAGCAAAGTTTCTCTGCTCGTTCAGCAAATTGTGGGAGCAAAAGGAACTAAAACAATTATGCATGTTACACTAGTAGCTTATTCAATCCCTTGTTTGAGTTATCTCTAGCCATCTCAAAGCAGCCAAGTATGCCATCATTCTGTGGTTTATATTTCCCTAAATTAGATTTTCCTCATCTAAGAAAATGGTGCTTTCAATTCTGTAAGCCAAGAACTTATATGAACATTGTGTTGTACAAAACATACAATTTGAGTTAAAGTTATTTAACTTACAAATAGAATGCAGAGTTTGGCCTAAATGAAGCTCATTCTCAATTATATGTCCTCTCCACCCTGCCAAAGCACTTCCATTGGCTCACATCATATTCTTTTTTCAAATGAATATCAAAGATCCAATGAGCCCATCTGGCATATAGAGAAAAAAATAGATAAATAAATACCTCATAAATTTGTTTAAAAAACTTGAGTATCTGAAAGAAAATTATTGAAAATGGATACAGACTTAACTGCAATGAGCTAAACTTCAGAAGTAATTTTTGTTATATAAAAATACTCTCTGTAACTGTTATTCTAGATGACAAGGCTCTGTTATAAGACTGGGCATGATATATCTGCTACCATGTAAGGGAAATAGCTTTGTTCCCACATAAGGCATTTAAATACTGAATGAGTGGTACATCATTATGTGATGTGTCTGCTTCACTCACATGTCACAGAAGGTGCACGACCACAGAGAAGCCTGGGCTGGGTCTACAGACAGGCCCTTCATGTCAGGAGAAAATGAGTCCTAGATGCCACACGTGAAAGGTCTGCCTGACATGGTGAAGCCGTGAATGTAAATACACAACCGTCCTGAGCTCAGGGACTCACATTTCAGCATCACTGCCAGGACTTCTGTTTTTAAAAGATGGGTATTTCAGATAGGTTTGTCTTCACTACTGCAGGAGGAAACAAGTGGAATACAATGTGAATACTATGCAGGGATAAAAGTTAAAACGAGCCCTCAGTTTCCAAATCGTCACACAGATTGGGTGCTGGAGCAAGTTGGACCCCGCAGTGTGAACAGTTATGGCACCTCATCAGTCCACCATTGTAAGAGGAGCAATATACCAAGGTGGACTGCAACTCACATGTGTGGCTAAAACGTCAAGACATCTCTTGATGGATTAAAGCAGAACAGTGAGTATGTCAATCAACCCAAAGACAGATAAATACAAACACAGACGCAGACAAATGCCTCAGTACTAAATTCCATGGTAGAATCCCCCGGCCTGAAATTTATCTGACAAGCTTTCACTCCAGATGGGACAAGAAAGTTTGAAATGAAAGACAGTTGTAATGTGAGGTCGCTGTCTTTCCATTCCATTTGAGGTGATGGTGCATCTTAACTTTGTGACTTTTAATTCAGAATGTGGATTATCTGTAGGCAAATTTGAATGGTTATTAGGGACAATTATTAAGGCAATGAAGATAAATAAACTTGTTCTGGATGAAAGTGGCTTTATTGGTTCAAATTAGTCAGAGTGCTTCCATAAATTACTTGAATTAGTTAGAAAATTGTTCAATACTTTACTTTGCATGCAAAGATACAACCTGAATAATAAGGTAGTGAGGATGCTGAAGTAATACACTAGATGAATTTGTCCTCTTTGTGGAGATGTTTGGAAAGGATGTGAGACTTCAGAATGGTGTTTTAATAAATGAATGAATCAAGTGGAAATAAACGAGCATGCATATCTCTCTGCAGTTTTAACCAACCATGATGACACAAATGAATCTTATCAAAGGTTTTACTTTTCTGTAACCGATTTTGTCATTCAACAAGGTGAATACATTTGAACAATGTTCAGTGTGCTTCCAACATTGCAGAAAACCACAAGAGGACAAGATTCTGAGTAAAGTTTTACTCTAAATGTAAATTTGGAATTCATGCTTCATTTGTTTGTTTTTGTTTTAATTCTGAAAGCATTTTCTCCTATCAACATTTTTAAAAGAAGGCTCAGCTGTCATTGCTGATTGTCTCTGTTTTCCGTCAAGCTGGAGAAACACTGATTTTAAACATTCGCTACGGACTGAAAATTGGCCTCTCCCCAACTTCATAAATTGATATATGTGTCCTGCATGACCTGGTGGCAAGCGATGTAGTTTCTGCTGGGTGATTAGATCACAGGGAAGAGCCTCCAGGAGTGGAACATGGACTTTAGAAAAAGGACTCTGACACTTAAGAAGTGAGGTGGCAGGGCAGTGAGGGCCAGAGCACACCTCCTGCAAGAAGAAATTCACTCGGAACTGGAAGAGACCTAGAATAGCAAAGGAAATTCTAGGCAGCAAAAGCAAAGCAGAGAGTGTCATCACTCCTGCCTTGATATTGTACTACAGAGCCACTGTGATAGAAACAGCATGGTACTGGCAAATAAATAAATAAATAAATACCCCCAAACAAATAACAACAGACCTGAAGATCAAGAGAATATACTGGACGATGTAGGAAAAACCCCAAACACACTCAGCCACCTTATCTTTAATGAGGGGACCAAAAACATTCACTGGAAAATAGACAGTATATTTAACATATATTGCTGGAAAAACAGGCTTTCCCCGTGATGGAAACTAAAATGACTCCAACCTATGTCTCTCTCCGTGCACTAAACTAAAATCAAAGTGAATCAAATATATGAATATTAAAACAAAAACACTAAATCTGGAAAAGACAATGGGTAGAACTCTTGAGGGCCTAAGTGTAGGCAAAGACTTCATGAATTAAAACTGGATAAATGGGATCTCATCCTACTGAGAGGTTTCTGCAAAGCAAAAGAAACCACCAGCAAAGCAAAAAGGCAACCAATAATATGGGAAAGAATCTTTACCAGCTGCTTCTCACACAAAGGATTACTATCTAGAATATATAAAGGGTTTAAAAAAATCAATCCACCCAAATTTAAAGACCCAATTCAAAAATGGGCATCTGAAATGAACAGATACTTTTCAGAGAAAGAAAAAAAAAGCAGCTAAGAAGCATATGAAGAAATGTTCAACCTCACTAGTCATTCGAGAGATGCAGATGAAAACAACATTAAGATTTCATCTCACTCCACAAAGAATGGCTGCTGTATTAGAATTAGCCAGCAACAAATGTTGGTGAGGCTGCAGAGAAGAAGGAACCCTTCTCCACCGTTGGTGGGAATGTAGACTTGTACAACCCCTGTACAGATCAGTTTGGAGATTCCTCAAAATCTGGGACTGGAGGTTCCATTTGACCCAGTCATCACTCTATTGGTATATACACACAAGAATTAAAAGACTAATATCACAGTGACATATGTGCACCCATGTTTATAGCAGCTCAGTTTGTGATTGCTACATCTTGGAAACAACCCAAATATCCACCAACTGGACACTGGATAAAAGATCTGTGGCTCTTTTCTACACAATGGAGTATTACTCTGCCATTAAAAAATGATAAGCTTGTATATTTAATGTACCAATAAAGATAATTTTTAAAAAAATGATAACCTTGAATCATTTATACTTAAATGGATGTACCTTGAGGACATCCTCATAAGTGAAATAAATAGGTCACAGATGTGTAAATTTCATATCTTTTCTCTGGTATAAGAAAATAAAGATGTAAATGAGTTCTATAATGTATGTTATATATTTTGAAATAGAAAATACTCAAAGCGAAATGGGCTGAAGGGGAAAAATAATGAGATTATAACAAAAAAGAAAGGAAACAAAGTTTATGTATATAGGGGGTGGGGTAGCAGCGTTGGGTAAGGTTATGGGAAAAAAATGAGAATTAAGTTGTTTCATATACTGGTACAAATTCTCATTGTTGAATGCAATCATGATGTGTATATGTAATGTACCAATAAAGATTTTAATTAAAGAAAAAACTGGTAGCACAGGAAATGCTACAAAGAATCAACAAATGTGAATCTTCTCCCAAAAATCTTGTGTACAGCAAAAGAAATCACCAACATAGTACAGAAACAGGCAAAAAGTGTATAAAAACCTGAAGGCTCTTCTTAAGACAAATGACTAAAACCTAAAGCATACCAAGCATTTAAAAATTTCAGCCCCTCAAATTTAAAGATCCAACCAGAAATGGACACGTGTAATGAACGGACATTTGTCAGATGAAGAAGTACAAATAATAAATAAGTACATAAAAAATGTTTAACATAACTGGTCACTTGAGAGATGCAAATCTAAATAACACTGAGATTCCATTGCAGAAAAAAATGGCTGATATCACAAAATCAACCAATAGCAAATATACATAGCTAGCAGGGCTATGGGGAAAAAGAAACCCTTCTCCACTATTAATGGGAGCATAGACCAGTGGAACCACTGTGGAAATTGTTGGAGATTCTTCAGAAAATTAAAACTAGAGGTCACATTTGACCCAGCTATTCCTCTTCTTAGTGTCATCTCAAAGCATCACTCCAGAGAGATACAAGCACATCTATATTTATTGTGACATAGTTTGTAAGAGCTAAATCTTAGAAACAGCCTAAATGTCCATTAACTGATGCTTGAATAAAATAGATGTCGTCTGTTTTATATAATAGAGGATTACATAGTCATAAGGAAGGATAAACTTGAGGTATTTATAGTTAAGTGGATGCACTTTGAAGCTGTGCTCTGAAGTGAAATAAATCAGACACACTGTATAAATATTGCACTGTCTCTTTGGTGTAAAAAACTGAGAGTAAACTAAGAAAACACTGTTCAAAAGGAAGGAACAACTAGGGAGTGGGGAGGGGAAAAAGAAGGAAGAAAATGAGAGAAAGAAAATATGGAAAGGGGTTTCGGAAGTAGGGACTGAGGGATCAGAGGAAGAGGAGAGGAATGGGAAAAAATGAGGAATCAGCATACATCCTGTCAAAACACAGACGCCCTATGATGAATGTGATCATTAGGTATATCTAAATTGTACCATCAAAATTAAAATATCTAAAAAACCCCAAGACCAATGTGGTGGTGTATGCCTGGGATCCCAATACTCTGCGAGGCCGAGGCAGGATAATTCCAAATTCAAGCGCAGTGTGGGTAATCTAACACCTTAAAGGGAACTTGTTTTATTATTATCATTTTTTAAAAATTTAAAGCAGCAAGCTAAGGCGTGGCTAAAACTAGCTAGAAAAGTAGTTGTAACCTTTTAATGACAAAATTTCAGGACACATGGGCGGCATATTTCTTAAATTCTCACTCCTCTTGCCTGCTCTTGCCCTATAGAGTGTATTATCTTTTACTATAGAGCCTATTGTATCCTCCTGTTTTTTTCTTTTTAAAAAACTTTTTGTGGTACCAGCGATCAAGCTCGCGACTTTCCCCTTGCAAGACCGGAAGCAGCCCCACTGAGCTAAATCCCAGGCCCCTTCTACTTTTAATAAATGTGAGACCTTATTATGGATCGTGACTGTCTTGCCTAAAGCTTTGTTCAGGACAGAAAATGCCAGAATCCTCTCGAGAAGGAGGCTCCAGCCCCCCAAACCCTGTAACCACCTGGAGATTCAGTCCAGCGTGAAGACCTTGGATTCAGTCATCGGTGCGGACTCGCGCACGCGCTCCCTGGAACCGAGCGCTGGGCTCCCGTTCTCCCACGGAGGACGCAGCTCCAAGGGACGCTGTGTGCGAGAGCACAGGACTTCTGCCACGGCTTGCATCTCGTATTTTCCAGCCTCCAGGGTGAGGAGACACAAACTTCTGGTGTTCTGAAACTACTCAGCTGCAGGAATTTTGTAAGAGGAGCTAGGGGGGAAAAAGCCCTGGAGAGGGGTGGGAGGTGAGTGCTAGTGTACGTATGTCAGTTTACCCTTTGTTCCTCTGGGGATAAAATCCAACAAAATCGCTTTGCTTTATTTGTGAGTGTTAAATATAATTATATGTGGGAAAATAATTTGAAGCCATATTATAAAGTACATATTTTATCAGAATTCCAATTATAAGAATTTTGAAAAAACAACAAATCTCAGATACTAAATGTTCAAAAAATTTTAAAATGTAAATATTTATTCGATTTCTGTTTTGTGAAGATATGCTTGGTAAAGACTATGGATTAAATATGATAATTATGCAACAAAAATATAGTTAATAGATACGGTTAAATAAGATCAAGGGGAATAATATGCTTTGTTTTTATGTCTACAGGAACACAACCAACATATTGGAATATATACAATGTAACAAGGTATATACAGGGCTGGCGGAGTTGTAGGGTGGGTAGGAGAATAGAAAAACTTGAGAATCAAGTCATGTCATATACTTTCACAAATTGTTGACATTAAGTGTGATCATCATGTGTATATAAAATGTACCAATGAACAATTCAATTTAAAAATAAAAACTCAGAGATATTATTTAAGGAAAATTATTGATGAGTTTGTTATAATAAATAGTATTGAGCATGAGCTCTACTTTGAGTAGCAATTAGATTCTTTGCAGTAATGAGAAAATTGTAAGGAAATATCACTCACCAAAATATGACTCTGACTCAGTTTCAAAACATGAGGCCAAAAGTCACTGAACTCTCTGTAGTTTCTGTACTTTTCATCCTCAGTCCCCCTAATGATTTCCCCAGGGTCTCCTTGGTCAACACAGATTGAGTTTATGTAACTGTGGTATCTGGATATGAATAAAATACATGCTACTTCCTAGGTGAAATGTCAAAGTAAGCATTGCTGCTTGATATTTATCTTGCAGATATACATAAAAGAGCAGGTTTTGTTCCTTAAAGCAAAAGTAAAGAAGTAGTTTAAGTATAACAATTTGTAGTCTGGGAATCAGCAAGCACAAACACCTCCCCCATGGATATCACTGACTTCTTCCTCTTAACCTACAGTATTCACTTTAGAAATCTTCTCATCACAAATTCTCTCTGCACTGCTTTGAGATGGCAGTATTTGCAACCTGGGAATATCTTTCTCAGTGGCCTGTGTGCCATCCTCCCGACTTCAGTCTCTGTCTTCTATTGCATTAGTCCTGTATAAACTTTCCTTTTTGTAATTAACTGAGCTGCTGTGCTCCGATTTTTCTTTAACACTGGATAAAAGTTGCTGTAGAAAATAGCCATCTCCCTTTTCTCTTGTTTCAGTCAATTAGAAATGTGGCTAAATCAGTTAAATAAAATTGAAGACTTAGAAGAAACACAGGCAGTATTTCTAGACCTTGCCAAATGATTTACATTTGCTTTGTAATTAAATATAACACAGTAGTGTCTTGTAGAAACAGGACTGTTAAGAAAGTAAGTGCTGAATCAAACTGCTTCTTTTTCTTGTATATACATAGATATTTTAAAATAATCAACACAAGCCAAAGCCTGCTGCCCGAGGTAGAAGAATCAATATCTGGGGTAATTTTCTCAGACAGGTGGTTAGACATTATCAAACCCATAGGACAAATTGGGAAGGCATTCTACTTTAACATGTACTGCCATTAAGTAAAGCATAAACATTCATTAACATATAACAAATACATTCATAACCATTTCTTAAGTTTCGCCCTAAAGTTATCCCACAGAGCACGCTGACAGTTTAAAGTTAGATGTACTCCATGTACATCCCTCTGAGGCGTGGCTCTGTTTCCGAAGCAAGGCCCACATCCAGGGAGACCAAAAGAGAAATATTCTTTGAAGGCTGTCATGCACTGAGCTGAGAAGTAATTGGGATCTGTACAGAATTCCATCCCTGAAGACACAGGGTCACCTGGCAGGGCCAGGGGAGACCTGTGCAAGACATGAAAGTTC
>PVIR01017523.1:0-34833 GCA_004026965.1 Petromus typicus | reverse complement strand
AGTGCCGGGCGTGGTGGCTCACGCCTGTAATCCCAGCACTCGGGAGGCAGAGGCAGGAGGATTGTGATGTGAGTTTGAGGCTGAGCTCAGGGCCAGCCTGAAC
This sequence comes from Petromus typicus, assembly GCA_004026965.1. Classification (NCBI taxonomy): domain Eukaryota; kingdom Metazoa; phylum Chordata; class Mammalia; order Rodentia; family Petromuridae; genus Petromus; species Petromus typicus. The sequence continues at coordinate 34,730 of PVIR01017523.1, read as the reverse complement.
CACAAAAGCGAGACCCTGTCTCAAAAAAAAAAAAAAAAAACACTACTTTGTAATATAAAAGATGCTGCGTGAATTCTGGTTGTTGTTAACCCCTCCTCCCTTCCTCCCAGCCTCCCTTCTGTTTCAGTAATGGGCACTGAGCTCAGAATATTAACACAGAGTGACCTCCCTAGCCGTTTTTATATTTATTTATTTTAAAATTTTGAGGCTACATCTCTAAATTACTAAATTAGCTTGGCTAATTGAGTGGTCCTTGCAGCCCTCCTGCCTCAGCATTGAAGCAAGTCTGGGCTTGTCAGCATTTTCCTTGTGTCTGACCATTTAGACCACAGCAGGTGGTCTAGGCATTATATCCAGTTTGTGACTGTAGACCCCGTGTCACACACACATCAGTTGGGGGCGGATCCTCAGCTGGGAAAGGGTGTTGCGAAGTCCCTCAGTTTGTGGGGTTTGTGAAGGAACAGAGACGGCGTGTAGTCGGCGGGCACAGCGTTTCATCTCATGGGGTGTTGGCTCTGGAGGATGGGATTGGGCTGGACATCTTCGCTGAGGTCTGTACCTACCTGGGGACTGCCCCCCCCCCCCAACCCCCGCATCCTCCCCTCAGGGTGAGTGGCAGCAGGGAGTGAGTGTCCACAAACCTGTTGGGACAGGGCATGCAGCTTGTTTACTCTTCCCAGGGCCAAGCCTGGTGGGCTGGACTCACAAGTATTATGTTACTCAGCCAAAGAATGTCTTTTCTCACCTGCCTCCATTTGTAACGTGGAAACCAAACCCCTGACCTGTATGTGCCTACGGCCCCATGCCAGCTCCTCGAGTATCACATCTGGGGAGCTACTTCCTGTCCAGTGCAGGGTGCAGCCCCCTGGGGAAACGGGAGCCCTTCGTGCCCTCTCATCCACGGTGGTATCAGTGGTCTTTCTCTGACTCCCACCTACCTCGACGAGGCCTGGATTCTCTGACACTGCCTCTGAGTGTTTTCATCGTAGGTCTGAGCCCTTGAGAAGACAGTAGGGGCTGTTGATCCCTCATGCCAATGGAGACCAGACCTGGGCTGCTGAGTTTCAGCCCCAGCCCTGGCTGGTGCTGGTATACTCTGGCACAGGCTACACCTGCCAGATATTCTTGTGTGGGGCCTGGTGCCTTGTCTCCATTAGCTCTGAGAAACAGATCAGTTTGGTTGGATCCTCCACAGCTTGTCTTGCTAGACTTTAGAGCTCTGGTCAGAACTAAGAGGTCTTGGGGAAGCCTGCACCATCTCTGGCCTGGACTTTCAGGGTATTATTTCACTGGAAAGTCTCAGGAAAGGTAATGTCTGAACTTGGGAGACCTATGGAGTGAGATTTCTTATTCTATAGCTGATGGGATGGGTTCGGCAGGGGGAGCAACAGGAAGGGGTACAGACAATAAAGATATGTTTCAGGGCTTGGATGCAGAAGCACCTCAGAGATTTCCTGCCTTCTGCACTTTTTCCTGGGTGGATGGTTTCTTTTCTCTCTGAAGGAAGGGGATCAGTAGGAAACTTGGATTGAAATCTGCTAATCCTACTAACCACCCTGGCCAAATGATTGTGTGTCTTCATGCCTCAGTGTTTCTCATTTGTAAAATAAGATAATCAGATTGGATGATCCATAAGGTCTGCTCCGTTTGGCATATATTTTATGACCAGATTTTATCGCTGGGCTGTTGCAAATAATAAATACAAAATTGTTAAAAGAATTAAAAAATAGCTCCTCTTGCCTCATATTTGGGGTGAGTTCAATGGCTGGGCCCAGCTGAAATGTCTCCTAGAACTTCCCAGAGAGACAGATCTGTTGCTTGAGAAGTAGTAGTATTGGTTTGCTTTCTAAGAAATCCAAAAGTTTACGTATTTTAGACAGTGTAAAGCAGTTTATAATTGAACTTGGCCAGCACTCTTTTCTGCCTCCAATTCTGCCTCTTCTGTCTGGCAGGAGAAAGCTGTTTGACTAGCTAGTTTCTCTCACTTGTTATGTTCTTTAAAGTTCACTTAAAAATTAGATAGCAAAAGGTAAGGTATTGCTCCTGCTTTGCCCTTTCCCACCCTCCAATTGTTTTCCTAATATGACATTATATATAAAGTCCTTTTTTTCTGGTCTAGGTCCTCCAAGGGTAAGTACTCCCTTCAGATAAGCCTGGCTATCAACACTGTTCCTCAGTGACATGGGGGACAAGAAAGCTTGGAAGAAAGAGAGGCAACCAGTCTGTGTATGTAAGAGATGGTGCTGAGCTACTTTTCTATCTATCTATCCATCTGTCTATCTATCTATCTATCTATCTATCTATCTATCTATCATCTATCTATCTATGTGGTGATTTCTTTCAGAATGTTTGTCATCTGCCAGAAAAGAAAAGGTCAATATATGTGAGTAGCTTTATAAGATGCAGGGTGCATATGCTCCCCACATTCAGTTGAGAGGCCCTTTAATATGGTTCTGAATCATGGAAACCAGGATTTTAATCTGAGTCCTGGCGCTCTGGCTGTGTGGCTGAGTGAATCAGTCGTCCTCCTTGCCCCTGTTTCTTTATCTATTCTCTTTTGTGAGGATTAGATGAGGTCGCAGGCTGTACACGACATGGCCATGTGTGACACACAGTGAGGACGCCACAGTGCTTAGTGGGGCTATTATATGCTCTCCGTGTTCAGAAGGGATGAGATGGAGTTAAGAGGAAGGGAGATACTTTCTAGATGGAAGTGACAATGATAGCATCAACCTGGAAAGAGTCACCCCCAGGAAAGAGATATCTGAGTACTGAGTAAAGGACATGATCTTGGCAGAGGTGAGAAATGAAGTGGGTCAGCTGAGAGAGAAGTGAGCCCTGGAAGGTTTCCACTGTACTTGGCTCGGGTTTCGCTGGGAGAATGCTTTAGACCTGTAGTAACCTCTGGGTTGTACAGGCTTGTCCTCGGGGGGTTGTGCCTCTTGGAGCTAATGAGTTTCACAGGCTGGTTGGTTTGTATCAATGTGTGAATGTATGTATGTATGTATTAATAGTTCTTCACTGGATTTCCTAAAGCTACCTGGTTTACAACTTCAGGAACATTTCTTTTTCACACTCTTTTTGGGTTTGGCCAACAAATCTAGGTACTATTTATAATCACAGAAATACAAAGCATGTTTCTTTTTAGCCTTTACCTTCCAGCCACAGTGTCTACCTCATTTTGGAATCAGGCAGTCTGAGTGCATCCATTGCTACGTGCTGTTAAGCATGGGACTTGACTTCCCGCGCTCCACTTCCTTGTGTGTAAAACCTGAGCCCTGCGCCGGTTGTCTGTGTCTTGTCTTTCAGTGCCAGGTTCACCTTCCAGGACCTGGAGTCTAAGCTTCTCTTCTTACCTCTGACGTTAAGCTTTCTTAGTAGTGGGCACCTCACGTTATGAAGTAGATTTTTATGACTGCTGAGGGAGTCTGGGGTTTCTTTTGGAAGTGAAAGAAATGTTTTGGAGTTAAATAGTGCTGATGGTTGTACAATGTTGTGAAAGTACTGGGAGTTACTTTGTTGTATACTTTAAGATGACTAAAACAACTTTATGGTGTGTAAATTTTGTCTTAATAAAAAGGTGTTATGAGGAGGGGACAAACTTTTGAATATGGGAAAGGCTTAGAACAAGTCATGGGTCATAGCAAATGGTTTGTAATTAGTAATGATTGTACTTTTGTTATTTAGCAGAAAATTGTATCTGTTACTTATGTATTATTGGTCCACCTCTCTCTTGAGCTAAGGAGACCCTCACATTGGTGTTGGAATCTGTCTGTCCTGTACTTCTTCCTGCTTCTTGCAGTGACAGACTCATGTAGCTTGTTTTCAGCGCTCGGCAGAGTGACGACCTGTACCCTAGCTCCCCTGCATGGCTCCAGACACCTGCTGCTCAGAGCTTACAGTGACTTCGTATGGGCAAGAGTGGCCGGATGGCAGAGAGGAGTTAAAGAAAAGACCCAGTGTTGCCTGTGATTCAGAGATAAATTTAAGTGTGAAGAGCCCATCGATGCCCGACTGTCATCCTCCCTGTGCTCCCAGCCAGTCTGCTGTCCCTGGTATGGTCACTATGGAGCCCAAGCCCACAGTCTCCTGTACATTGCAGGAGAAGGGAGGGCCCTGGTTGTAAGTGCTGCAGGACTCTGCAGGTAAGCAAGATCTCCTAGGCTCATAGACCAGGGGTCTGAGAAAAAGCAGGGACAGTATGGCAGGCTGGAACATTTCCAGAAACTTACATGAGTGAGGGCATTCCGTGGGAGGTTATAGATGATAACTGAAGAAATAAGAGAGAAGTGCAGAGGTCTAACTGAGGAACTCAGTTCCTTCATCTCTCTCTCTCTCTTTCTCAGTGTGTATGTCTGTGTTTGAGTTAGGGTCTTGCTTTGTAGTTCAGGCTGGCCAAGAGCTCACTATTGTAACCCAGGCCAGCCTCGAACTCACAGCAGTCCTCCTGCCTCTGCCTCCGGAGTGCTGGGAATATAGGCGTGAGCCTTCACGCCCAGCACTGTGGTATGTGGTGCTGATTACTGGTGATGTAAGTTACCACCCTTGGCACTGTTGTTTGTGGTCACGGGATTAAACCCCAGTGCTCAGGCTTTCGAGGCAGACGCTGGAACCACTGAGCTAAATCCCCAGCCCCTTTTCTGTTTTTAATAGCCTCTCTCTTACTGTTTGGCCCACAAGACCAACATTTCTATTCTATACTTTAGCAAAACCTAGATATTTCAGGGCAGCCCTAACTCAGATATTTTCTGTCCTTCTGTCTTCAGACCTGTCGGTGTACTTATTGGACCACTTGTTTTAGTTTCTGGTTTGAAAATGTGGCTGTGAGTCAAATGCTCCTCCTATGGCCTCCTCTTTGCCTTGTCTTGGCTGTTCGCTGGGCCAGTCAGGGAGCAGGAGAGGAGGACGCCTCTGCTCTGGGCTGCCTCCCTGTGATGTGCATGTGTCCCCGGCCTAATACTGAGGCACCGGAGGCACCGAAGCCATGTGCCTTATGATGCGACACCACTGTCATTCTCTTGCCACTTTTCATTAAGCCAACTCAGGAAATTTCAGGGAGCAAATGGCTGTGTGAAAAGGTAGAAAAAACATGTCCCTGCTTCCAGGGTCTGTACATCGGCCTGACACTTAATCGCAGTGGGTAGCTGTGGCTCCTGGTGGTATTAGTTTTGGGGTCCCTCTGAGGACTCCCCTTGGATCTCCCTTCAGACACAGTTACCAAACATGTTTTTCATCTTTATTAATCTGCTCTTCTTCTCACGTTTCTTAGGTCACAGCTGCAGCGGTATCTGATGGGCTTGCTGCCAGCTCTGTGAAGCCTGACAGTTACAAAGGGTGGATTAGCTGCAAAAGAATATTAGGAAAAAAATCTCTTTTCACTCTTGTGTTGTTTCATATGAAGTTAGCCACATGCCGCCTGGGTGAAAGAAGAACAGCCCTCTGAGCAGTGTGGGCAGAGGCCCTGTACCCGGTCACCGGCAGCGCCAGGGAGTGGTCGTGACTCTTTGCCTGCTGAGGTCCGCTTGTAGGACCTCATAGATCTTTTGCCGTTTTACAGCTCGGAGAGCTCTGTGGTGTGGCTGGCTTTCTCTGCAGACAGGAAGATCCTCTTGTGAACTGATCTTACCTTTCCAAGAGTCTCTAGAGTCAGGGACGATTAGAAAACTGATTGTTTGGTCATTATTTCAATTTAGTAACTCCCTCTCACTGGAGGGGGTGTAAAAGGTCACTGTGAAAGCAAAGAGATGCTCCAGCAGCGCATTCATGAGGAATTACTGCCACTGAAGTAATCTGAGGTCCCCAAAGAAAGCAGCTTCTTGGATTTTTGTTCTGTTTCGAAGGCTGTGCTGGTGGAATCAGATGTTGGTGGGTTTGCAAGCCTGAGAAATGTTCTCACAGAACTCAGCCTCTGGTGAGGCCTCAGGACAGTCTGTTAGGGCAAATGCACATCAGTTATACCCCAAGGAGCTGTCAACTTTGCAATCCCACCCTGGGCGCTGGCTCTGCCAGACATGTCCAAGCCTGCCTCTCGGGTGCAGTGTAATAGAGAGGAGCGGAGCTGGCCACGATGTGACCTCTGCACCAGTGGAGACTGTCACCAGCAATCCAAGCTGATCTGAGCTCTGGGGATGATGGGAAAAATAAGGAGTCAGGAGCTAGGGTCCAGGAGTTGAGATTTTTCGAGCATGGAGTAGAAATTAATGTCAGAGGAGAAACCAAGGTGAAATATTAGTTATCACAAACACTGGTGGGCGAAACGTCTTGTCTACCCACTTCTACTAGAACCAAATTCCCTTTAGGTCCTCGTCATATTAGCCATCTACATCTCTTCGGTGTGTTTTCTCCATTGGGATTGGGTCCGGGGGGAAAAACTTGGTTTTGGGGAGGAAGACAGTGGAAACAGTAGGTGCTAGGACCTTGTGGCCATGTGGTGCTCACGAACCAGCCCTTCCTTCCATTTTATAAAAGCATCCCTTTCCTTCTTGCAGACCCTTTGTGTTTTCTTGACTAGTCTCATCTCCCTCTGGACGGACCAGTCCTGCCTCCTCAGTGGGCCAGACCCCGGGCGTGTTCACATTAACCCCTCAGTTCCTTCCTCACCCCACTGTGGTGCTCTAGACTCCCTAGAGTTTGGGTAATGGCACCAACGTTCTGGAAGTCACCTGAGTTAGAGCACAGGTCACTTTTGGTGCTTTCCTTACCCTGTCCCCCACACAGCTACATTCTAAACTGAGTACAGGAACTCCTCATATGCACAGGGGATACATTCCAAGACTATGCCTGCTCTATGCCTGAGAACATAGAGAGCACCAAATCCCATATCATATACACATGTACATGTATGTGTTTCCATACATGCACACCTTTGATAAACTTCAATTTATCAATGGTATAGTAAGAAATTAATAGCTATAACTAATAATAGGATGACTATAGCAGCATATTAATACAAATTTTGTAAATGTGGCTGCCCTCTCAAAATACATCATTGCTTACCTTCTTCTGGAGGTGATAGGTACCTACGTGTTGATATGGACTAAACTGAATGATGCAGGTATTGTGGCATAGCATTAAGCTGCTGTATAAGTAGTACCTGAACATGAGCAATACTACAACAGTGGATTTGTAGTTGAGTCAGCTGCTAAGTGACTAATGGTCAGGTTATTTGTATAGCAGGGATAGATGACACATATTCCAGGCAGGATGGAGCAAGATGGTGTGAAGGTTTATCATGTAACTCAGAATGGCACACAATTTAAAACTTAGGAACTATTTACTCCTAACCCTTTCCATCTGATATTTTCCAGCTGCAATTAAACATGGATAAAGGAGACCAGGAAAAGTGAAACCACAGATAATATGGAGGAGGAACCATGATATGGTCTCCCTGGGTAGCGCCTGGTAGCCTTATAAATGTGGGCTGTGGATGGGAGATGCCACAGAGAGTAACCCACAAAGGCCCCGCTTTTCCTGGCTAAGTGCTCCTCTAAGCGCTTCTGGAGTCTGCTTCAGTATGATGATCGGGATAGGAGAGGGTGATTCTGCTGCCCAATCCGTATCACCTCCCTTCACTTATTCTGCTTCCTCTTGAGACTTTTGGCCCCATGGTGCTGTGGTTCGGGTAGCTTGGCCAGGTCTGTACAGTGACGTGGCACCTAGGGCGGGGGATGCCTGGCTGGCTGGGACTCCTCCTCGGGCAGTTCTTTAGGAGGAGGTTAGTTCCCTGAGACTGCTGGTTCCACGGGCCATCCTTCTTACTGTTCTCAGTCCGCGCTCCTCAGCAAAGGGCAGTAGACGAAAGCAGTTGAACTCTCACCCCGGCATGCCCGTTGCTCTATGCCTCAGTTTCCTCATTTGATGGTGGTAACTGCTCTATGGAGATAACAACATTGTTTACGAGGGTTTGATGAATACTAAGCACTTTGAGAACCAAGCATATTACATTGTCATCGTATTATTTATAGTACTTGTTCAGCTGTTGCTATCCACCAGCCCTTGGAGCTGTCAGCTTGTGCTCAGCTGCTAGCAGTGTGAAGGCCAGCAGAGTGGCCAGAACTTTCTTGCGCACGTGGGAGCGAAGCCCCCTGGGAGGCGGTCAGCGTGGGCTCTTCTCTGAACGACTTGCACATAATCCTCTGAGCTTGGTTCTGTGGGGACCCTAGAATGCATCCCAGAAGTCTAGTCCAGTGTTGATTAAGGGCCTGTCTGGGGTGTCATTTTATGTTATGTGTTGTCTGGGGAGCCCTGGCATTGATATCAAGAGCTCTGATTCCTAAGATCGTCTGCCTCAGTGTCCCTTAGTTGGGAGTGATAGGCTGAGGGTGAGTTGGAAGGTGATTCTGGAAACGAATTGGACATAACAGTGGTAAGGAGAGGAGAGAGTCTCCCCCCTGGGGTCTCTCTGCATCCTACCCCGGGAGCTGACAGTAGGGGGAGCTCCATCACTGCGATGGCCCTTCCTGCCCAGGCTGGGTGGAGGGCCCCTCTGGGGGCTTGAAGGGGGCCTGACACTGGCCAACTGGAGCTCTTTTCTGCATAAAGAACCCCTGGTGTTTGCTGAGGAGGACGGATCAGGAGTCTGACTGCAGCGGCCTTGGGGTCAAAGAAGAGACCGATTTGGAGCAGTTCAGGAGAATCCTTCCAGCCTGAAGAATTAGTCCTTTCCGGTGAGTAGAGGAGGGATTATGTACCTGTTTCGGATGGAGTTTGCAATGAATCACTGAGTTCCAGTGATACAGAGAAGAGACTGTAAGAGTTTCTGTGTTAAGTTTGAGTTCCGTGAGCTTGGTCTCAACGGCACCACGAAAGATAATCTGTCATGCCTCCCATCTGTTGGAGGCCTTTGTTTATAATATTGTTGCAGAAATCAGTCATATTTTCTTTTTCTTCCAAGCTGAGTGGTGTATACCCTCCCTGGTATAGATATTAATTAATTTGTGGCTCAGGGGGATGTTCTGCTCTTTGCAAACACAAGTACAAATCTAAATTTTATTTCTGCAAATTAGTTAGCTACCTATGCTTTTGGATTCAAAGTAACTCAGTTTGTTTAGAGTCTGCAGATCATGATGGACTCAGACACAATGGTAAGTCTCCACTTCTACATCTAGGAAACATTAGGTAAGAGGTAGTGGAGAGCTCAAGTCACCATATCTAATTATGGCATCACTTCTTCCCCAGGCACTTCTACTATCTTTAAATAAAAATTAAAAAAAAATTAGAACATGTACAAGGCTTTACATGAAGTGTCCTCCTTGAAATATAAGCTCTTCAGACTCACCTTTCACTATTCTCTGACTTTCAGCTTCTTGCTTCATTAATGCTCTTTTCCAACTCAAAGCCTCTGCATATGTTCCTTTTTTCTGGCATGTTCTCTCTCATCCTACCCTTTTTTCCAAGATAATTTCCATCCATCCTTCAGCCTAGGTATCAATTGCCCAAGGAGGCCTTCTTGGATATCTGGGATTGTTTCCTGTTATGTCTAAGTCACTTTGTATTGTTGTTGCTGAGACACTTGGAATTTAAAGGAAGAAAGAGGTTCATGTGGACTTTTACAGATCATAGCTGGCTGGTTCCAAGGCAGAAACAGCATGCAGGAAGAGTGGAAAGGGCTGGTGGAGGAAAGCTGCTCACTTCACGGCAGCCAGGAAGCAGAGTGAAGGGAGGAGCCGGGGGGAGACCTGGGCCCTCCCAGGACAGGCCCCCATGGACCTACCTCCAACCAGGCCTCACGTACTCACAGCACATGTAGCACTTTCAGTGTTGTGCTCCCGTGATCCAGTCACCACCCAAAGGCCCCTCTTCTGAAAATAGGAGCCCTTTAGGGAACACTATAGATCTAAAGCATAACAGACCATATACTTTTAATACCCCTGTTAGCACTTTTCATAATTAAAAGTACAGTAAAGCCTTGGAGTGCAAGTCACTTATTCTGCATCATGAGCAACGTTTTTCATAATTTTTAACTTGATCAGTGAGTGTACTTGAAATATAAGTAGTACGTGATCAGGGATTTGTGTAAATGTGGGAAAGAGCATAAACTTTTGTAGAAAAGCACCACCCAAACAAGGCTGTAGCAGTGCAAGTGATGAATATGTTTAATGATAATGTAGTGTTACATTTCCATGCAATCTTCAAAGGAAGGCAAAAGCAAGTGTCATTAGATAGGTTCTTTGTTAAAGTTTCACAAAATGAAAAAGATTTCATTGAACCAATAGAGATAAGTGATTCCATTAGTGATATTGAAAGTCATCCTACACAATTACCCTCCTCTTTCTTGACTCCCTTATATCAGGCATGAAGGATTTCTAAAGTTAGTGCAGGTTGTCTATTTATATTTTGCATTTTCTGTATTATTTTGTATTATATTACAGTATTGAAAGCATTTTTATATGAATATTTTTGGGTTTTGGAACAAATCATCTGAGTTCCCATAATTTCTTGTGGGGAAATTTGCTTTTATATATAAGTACTTTGAATTACAAGTATGTTTCTGGAATGAATTATGCTCATAAACCAAGGTTTTACTGTACAAGATTGATTATCTTATCTTTTTTCTGCTAGAATGTAAATGTCACAAGAGTAGGGCCTGTGAGTTTATCTTTTTCTTCACTCAACATGGTGCCTGGGACAAATTAGGTGCTCATCAAAAATGGTGTTGAATGAATGGGCCCACCAGGTCGTCAATGCTAGACAAACTCCTTAAACTGGGTAGGTGCTGTTTTCTGTTCTTACTCATTGAAGGGCAGAACCACAGGTGGCTAAGTAGTTCTAAGTAGTTTAGCCTTAGATCTTATGAGGCGATCATTCTCGCCTCCACTTTTTTATCTCCTCCGGTTGTCTGATAAGACAGAGTCCACTCCCTACCATACTCAAGCCTATAGCTTCTGATTTAGTCTTTGTGTAAGATGTGGCTTTCTTGGTGGAAAGCCCACATGTTACTGGTCCAGAGGAGGTTATGGTTGGCTATGGTCTTCTGAGTGACATTAACTAGCCTTAGGCTCCATAGTGTGGTCTGTCTGCCATAGATGCAATTTTAGGATGGGACTGAGAAGCCTAGCAGATGGCCTACTTGGGATAGTTTTGAAACAATATTTGAGAAATCCTTCAGGGGCCAATAACTTATTTCTACAAGTTGACTAGGATGTTGCACTTTAAAACCTGCTTAGGGGAAGCTTAGAAGATGGTCTATGAATTCTCTTTCCTTAACGAACTGGGCTATATCTTGGTGGCAGGGCGCTGAGTATCTCTAGCCATTCCAGTCATTTACTATGAGCACTCTCTACCCTCAGCCACTCCTTCGCCTGCCTGAGTTTGCCCTTGCCCCCATTAGAGCTCCCCCACACTGTGCTGGCAGTGTATAGCCAAGCTAAGCCAAATCTGGTTACAATGCGTCAGTTCATCTGGGAGCTTACATCCTGTACTCTCTTCCAACATGACACTAAGCCAACTGGCAAGTGATAGTGAAGAGCAGCCCTGGAAGGCCAGGCCACTGAGGACTGGTGAACCCTGCATAAGTAGACAGAAGAGCCCTGCGGTCGGGGAGGCCATCCTGCTGGCAGACCTTTCCGCTCCATGTCGGTTCCTGTCTACCAGTGCAATGTCTCTGGCTGGCAGTCAGAAATCCACTGCTGGTCCTTGTGGGTGACTTGGCCCTTCTCCATCTAGCCAAAGCATTTGAGTCTTTTTTTCTTTTAAACATGTACTGCTTATAAGCTTGGGAAGCAAGCCAGTAGTTCTCCTTGGAAACTGACTCCATCAATGACATTTCCTATCCTAGTCCCAAAGGAGACATGTTTCATTATTTTGTCCATGCTGACACCTTCGCTTGGCCTAGTCTCAAGTACAGAAACCAAAGGTGGTACCAGTGCTGTGAGGAGGACAAGAGGCGTGTACAAGAGGCGGTGGTAGCAAAATAGAGTTAGCTTTGGTCATCAGTGTGAATGCAACTTTTGGATACCCAGGATTGTAAATAAACCCAGAAACTCCAGATTTATTTTTTGGCTCTGAGATTAACTAGATATTACCTTAGTAAGAATTGTCTTACACTTCTGTGAACACCAGTGTTGATTTCTATTATGGATTGAATTGTTTTCTTTATGCCCCATGCTAATACACTGAAGTCTTTAAATTCCTAATACTTCAGGATTTGATTGTATAGTATTAAGACATAGAGTCTTTAACATGTTCCCAGTGGCTAGAACCAACTGTGGTACATGCATAACTGTCTCACTGGGCAGTGTGTATCACCTGATAGGACTATCATGCTGCCCATTGGGACAGTGAAGTTTTTACTACCTGTGGTGCCAGTGGCAATGAAGAAAACTCAAATCAGAGTTGGCTGGCAGGGTGACATATGCATTACAGTCCTGTTATGAATGTGTTAGAGAGGCATTAAAGGCAAAAGAAAGGGACATGCTGGGTCACACGGGTCCCTTCCAATAGGACTAGAATCCTTTTAAGTAGTTACTAAGACCAGTGAGTGGGAAACCATGTAAAGACAAAAAGGAAAATACGGCCATCCGCAAGCCAAAGACAGTGACCCTCCAGAAAAGTCAATCCTCCTGACACTTTGACCTTGGACTTGTAGCCTCCGCAACTGTGAGGAAGTAAATTCCTGTCGGTTGAGCTGCTCGGTCTGTGGTAGTTTGTCTTGGCAGCCCTAAGAAGCTAATGCAACCTGCTTCAGGCAGAGAGGGTTTGCAGAGGGGCCAAGAGAGCAATGGAAAAGACGGTTCCATTCTGAGCAATTTTTCTTTGTAGGTTCTTGAGATTGGTAGTGTCCCTGTGGCTTCTCCATTTTTTTCTTTTTTAATTTTTCTTCAGGCAGTCACTCACCTCATCTTCTTTTGATGGTTGGGCAAGTGGTTAATAAATACTGCAGGTTTAACAAAACTACAGGTTTCTACTCTTTTCTTACTTCCCTTTTATGAAAACCTTATGATAGGACCTGCAGAATCTCAATGTCACCAGCGTGGCCGTTTACATTCTAAAAGCAGGAAAGACAGGAAGATCACTTCATTTCAGTGTGGTAAAGAATATGATAATGACCAGCAGAGAGATAGAGGAATGAGAGGAAGACAGTCTGTTCCCACTGGAGGAGGTCACCAAAGAAGACTTAGTGGAGATGCTGTGAGAGCTCGAAGCCTGTTAGTTCTTTGAGGGCTGGGCTGGGTTTGGATCACCTTCTTTTACTCAGGGAATACAGATTCTCTGTGAAGCCTTCTTTGGTGACCTCCTCCAGTAGGTGCAGACTACAGTAAAGACCTTCTTTTACTCCCCTATCTCTCTGCTGGTCTCTATCATATTATTAACCACAGTGCAATGAAGAGATGTGTGTGTCTTTCCTGTTCATGGCGAGCACTCATCCAGAATGTTGAGTGACTATCAAGTCACCTTCTCGCTTTACATTTCCATGATTCTGTGATCTGGGAGATGCTAACCAGTCAGTTGTTTAAAGGTGCTGCTGCCATGTGCCATGAAGATGAGCAGATGTGGAGTGTTCTATTTACTAAGTCATCTATGAGCAAAAAGGCTGGAAACAAGGGAAGAGAGCACCCGAGCTGCCCTTCTCAGCTCAGGTCTCTGGTGGGACCCTCAGTGGAAGGACAGAATCCAGCCAGTGCAGCTGCCTGTGTAGACGACCGGAGGCAACATCTTACTCTGCACCTCACAGCTGTTTCCCGCACAGAGGAAAGTCCCTAAGTTCCCAGGTGGTGTAAACAGTGTGTTTATAAAACATGCCCCACAGCCCCCAAACAGGAAGACACTCCACATACAGGAACGTGCCGCCGGAGCTGCAGGGATTTTGGGTGTGTGGGAGCAGCAAGGACAGTGACCGTAAGCGAGAGACTGGAACATGCTGAGTGAACATGAGTGTCTGCCAGAGAACATCACACCGATCTAAAGCTCAGGTTCCGAAAATTATGAATGTGGGAGGCGTTTGAAAGACAACTGGGTTCAAGTTCAAGTGCTCAGCCCCGGAGAGGGCAGCAGGGAGGGGCTGAGAACCATGGCGACCAAGGTCCTAGAGGTCACTTGCGGTCCCTTGTGCTGGGCTTCTGTAACGTGGAACTGAAGAAGCTCATAACAGAGGAGACGGGGGAGGGCAGCCCCCTCCCTGCACAGACCGTGTGGAACCTTCAGATGAGCTGTTTTGTTTCACGCTGAGCTGAATTCACCTGGGTGATGACTTGTGACAAGAATACTGAGTTGTGTCCAGATTAGCAAAGACAGAGGAAGAAGAGGAAGAGAAGCGAGTGCAGCCATGCGAAAGCAGTGACTGGCAGAAGCCTAGTCAGAACTGCTAGTTACCAGCATTTTCAATTCTTCAATCAGAGTCAATAAAACTTCTTGACATATATATAAAAAAAAGCTAGTTCAGACCCAGGGACATAAGAAAGAAGTTTTGAAATCATCAGGTTCTCTTCAAAATATGAGGCTGATCCCTATGTGGCACTGAGGCTAGACTTCTCTTTCAGTTAAGTTAAACATAGCAAACATCTGGTGTGCCCTCCCTGAACATCTGGGTTTTCTCAGGTGTCCTCAGTAGCTGCTTGGAACTCTGAGAAGTGCTGGGGACCACTCCTCAGAAAGATACTCTCCATCTTCACTGAAGGCCTAGTGTGGCTCCTAATGTGGGTGATGATGATAATAGTGGTAATAAATATAAGAATGAGTGTTACTGAGTGAGTCTTCATTATGCTCAGGTGCAGTGCTAAGCATAAATTGTATTTCCTTTTGTTCTACTATGGCCCATTATTCCTTTTTTGTATAGGAGAGAGTGAGGGTTGGAGAAATAAACTTGGCTTTCTCAAGATCATAGAGTAGATGGTGGAGCCAGATGTCCAGAGCCTGTACTTTGATGGTCATGCTACTCTGCCCTGGAAAGATCATTTCTGCACCTTCTAGGGGTTTATGTTGTGCTGGAAGGAGTCATGGGTGCTGAATTAGAGCCAAGGCATGCTCTGAATCTATGTGAAGTACCTCAGTTTAATCTTTTCTGTCATGCGACTAAGGGTTTTTCAGATCTGCTCTTTTTCAGACTTGACTTCAGAAAGCTAGAGTCCCCTGAGGTTGGCGTGTGTGTGTGTGTGTGTGTGTGTGTGTGTGTGTGTGTGTGTGTGTGCGCGCGCTTGGGGATTCTAAGTGAGAGGCATTCCTATCTGGGACACTAAGGTCTTGGTCAGGGAGTAGAGAAAGGGAGGGATTCTGAGAGAGAAAGAGAGAGAGAGAGAGAGAGAGACAAAGAAAGAGAGACAGAAAGACAGAGACAGAACTAATTCTTTTATTTAGGGACCAAGAAAGAAACTAATAAAGGTTTTAGACCCAGTCTATGAGCCCCTTCACCAACCAGGGTGAAGGCTTTCCCATCAGTAATAGCCCAGCTCCCCCATTTCGATACCCTTTGAAACTGTTCTCCCTAATAGCTGAAGACATCTTAGGCTGCCTAGGATGAAAAGGGTCCTGGAACTTAAATCCAAAGAAGCTGCCACATTGTACTGTATTTCTAGATTCTGGGTGTCTGGCTCCTTCATATCCCATCTCCAGCCCCCAGGGTTGCCGCTTCTTCCCCTTTCAGCTCTGTGACTGAGAGGACTTCCCCTTCTGCAGGCTTGGCCTCTGACTGGGGAGGCCATCCTGGTGCCACAGCCATATGACTCTCCTGCCTACCATTTTTCACACAAGGAGATATATTAGGAAGCCCAGTCTGTCTCTTTTGATCTCTTTCCTGAGCCTGATCCCCAAGGAACTAAGGTCACGAGTGCATCATACTAAATAAAAGTAGAAATTTTCAACACACATCCTCCAAGTCTGTTATTACAGCAACTTTTGCAAGCCCTATGCCCAGTGCTTTGTTTTATACTCCCTCTGCCTTCTATGTAAACTCTGACTTCAAAGTGAATATTACTTTCCTAAGGAAACAAATTTTATGTGTATGGGGGGGTGGTAGGGTGGGTAGGGCTATGGGAAAAAATGAGAATTAAGTTGTATCTTATACTGGTACAAATCCCCATTATGGAGTGCAATCATGATGTGTATATTTAATGTACCAATAAAGATTAAAAAATGGGGAAAAAAAAGAAAAAGAAAACAAAACAAAGTGAATATTACTTTACAAGTAAGGTTTCTGAAGAACTGTGAAGGAGAAGCTTTGGAAGAAGGAAGAGGAATCAAAATTAGGTTTCCCTCTTCTTGGGTGAGGTGCTCACAGTGATTAGCGGGCCATTCACCTGGTTTTATGGGCTATTCAAAGGGCTCATTGTGCGTTGCACCCCAGCAGAGTGGGCACAGTTGTTTCATTCCTTAGGGCATCTTGCAACAGGGAACCCATTTCAAAGCCAAGCAACAGGGTTATTGTTTTTTGTTTTTTGTTTTTTTTTTTCTCTTTAGCCATTAAGTCTTTGTAGTTGCTTCTTTCTCTGAAGGAACATATAACCTTTTACTCTCCTGGGAGTTCTGCTCCTCTCTCTCCTCATGCTCCCCAAGGACCATGTGGTAAGTTCTCCACTAAGTACACCTCCCCAGCCTCCCCGGGAGAGGAACCAGTTAGCATTCAACACATGCACAGCAGTTTTGCCTGGAGATGTTGAAGAAGAAAGGGAAGCTCAGGGGCATTGGTCTGACCTGTGTTCTGGGAGGCTTTGTTTTTTGCTGTCACTTTCAAATAACCCAGTCTCATTACAGATACTGAGGTGGGATGGATGCTGAGGCGGCACCTGAGAAATGAGAACTTGCTTTGCTTGGTGCCTTTGAGGGTCAGTGGGAAAGAACCACAAGGCTGTTCAGATCTTATCTTCTAAGGAAGAGGCAGGAAAACAACACAGCAAAACAGCTGCCCTGGCAGAGAACACCACGTAGTGACTTGACAGCATACACCCACATGCGTGGGGTGAAGCCGCTAGTTCCCATGAAGGCGAAAGAGGAGAAGCTCAGCAGGGATTTCCTGAGCCCCAGATGGAAGTGTTTGGCAGGGCAAGGCCGGGATCCTTAGGCAAGCCTACAGGGTGGGCACAGCCAGCTCTTAGGAATTGTCAACCTCTGTCCAGCATGCTTTGCCTAGAGGGGCACTGGGGAGATGGGCCTTTTGCTCCCTAGAGGAGGCAATCCAGCAACAAAAGCTCGTGCCTATCTGCCTTGAGCTCTAGGAGTCTAGTTAGGTACAGGACAGTGCTGGCCCACGTGGAATGTAACAAAAATTGGATGGCGTCACCAGCTGCAAATAAAGGAAAAGTTAAATCACACTCTCTCTCTCTCCCACCCCCACCTAGCCACCTGCCCACACACACAAATGACACACACACACAAGGACAGTTACAAGTGATACATGACTAAATGGCAAATGAAAGACGTGTTCACCCCTTTTGCGCCCACACTGACAGTTTGCTGAACGGATGGGGCAGGTGGAAGAATACATGCCACAGCAGCTGGCTGAGGTAAGGGTGGGCAGGAGTCTTATTGCTGCTTGGTGTGGCTGGAGCTACATCTCTACATGTGCAGTTCTAATGTAGAAGGACATGTTTTCACATGTAGCTAGCTGCATGGCCTCCTTAGCCATGTCCCCCGAAGGCTCTGGTTATATCCTCTTGCAGGACACCTGCCGTGGCTGCTCATTTCTGTCTCGTGCTTCTGTGGGCACCTACTCACAGTCACTCCCTGGTACTCGCTAATGTGCTGTCTCACACAGGCTCAGCCTCTAGCCTTCAGAATAAATGCCAGCAGCATCAGAATGGAAGCCAGCAGCACATCCCACCGCTCAGAAAAAGGCTTATTTGGGCCACCCAGGTCCACCAGCTCAAGGCTGAGCTGTGTGCCCAGACCCTCCTCTAGACACTCAGAACTGTCAAGGCCAAAGTAAAGAGGTGATTTTAAAGATTCCTCTATCTTGTTCCACTTCTTCCATCTCTTTCAGATACTATGGGAAGACAAGTATGCTGTCAGCTCCTTATAGCCATAAACATTCACATACACACCCATTTCCAATTTTTCGTTTTGCAAAGATGTTATCCTTTTTCTTCCCTTGGTTAAATCCTCCTTCTACTTATTCTTTACAACTCTCCTCAGAGGTCACTGCATGCTACCATCAACCATCCTCTGTTAGCGGACTGAATAGCCCTCTTCTCCTGTGTCATAGCATGAATCTGTTCTATAGTATTTGTTTACTGAAAGCCTTTATCATTAGAAAGTGCAGTGGACCCTGGAGTCACGACTGGATTGACCTATAAACATCTTGGCCCTTGACTAGAATTGCACTTTTAACTATGAATAAAGTCTGAGTTATAACCTGAATGCCAGCTGTTTATGCTTCCAGATAGGCCCACATTCCCCTAAAGAATACTGGAGGGAGCATTACAACATCCTTGCCTGTGTGGGACTAACCGAAAAATCCTAGACCAGTGTCTCTCCAAGGACACTGAAATCTGTCCGTATGCAGGAGAGAGACTTTGAAGGCTGTGTAAGGAAACTGAGTCTTCAGTTGACCAACTTGAGTTACAACCAGTCCTCATGAATGAGTTGAGTTCACAAGTCAAGGGTCCACTGTAGTAATTCTACTTGTGTCTATAGCTACTTTAGGCCTGGTGCATGTTATGTTCACGACTCTTAGTTGAGTGGTCCTGAAGAAGATTTCATTATCCTCTGTGCTATAATCTCACATGAGTCTGGATTTCTTGGGGAAGAAACTGTCCCCAGGCTGTCCAGCTCCCTCTTGGCATCTCCTGTCCTTGGGCAGAGGTGAGTGAAAGCAGAGGAGCTCTGTTTTGACTAATTTTCGTGCTGTGCCCCCCACAGAGTCCCCCAACAAAGTGACTGTGTTGTTTTACATCTATATCTTTACCTACCTTGCTGGAAATAGTCGCTCTTTCTTTGGTGTTATTACAGAATCTTGTAATAATAATATATAATCATTATAATAATAGTATATGTAATAATATTACACATCATTTGTGCTCCATATGCATATACATATACATACATTATATGTAGTAGGGATAAGATATATATGGTATTTATATGGTAGTATTTGTAGTACATGTTATATATTTAATAGCATATAATATATAATGCCTGGTAATAATGATAACTTTTACTAAATGTTTGCCATGTGCTTTGCATTGTTATATAACCTATGTACATATTACTTCATGTGATAGATGTATGTGATTATTGCCTAAATTTTGTAGGGCACAAACCAAGGGACAGAGAAGTTAAGTAACTTGCTTAAGTCTGTGCAGTAAGAGCTGGAGTAGGATGTTTTTTTTAGGTTTTTTGAGACAGGGTCTCGCTTTGCAGTTGAGGCTAACCATGAGCTCAGCCTCAAACTCATATCACAGCAATCCTACTGCCTCTGCCTCCCAAGTGCTGGGGTTACAGGTGTGAGCCCCCACCAGAAGTGGTATGTGGTACTGATTGCTGGTGGATGTGAGTCTCCACACCCAGTATGGTATATGGTTACCGGGGGATCAAACCTGCATCCTTGAGCTTGCAAGACAGGTGCTGGAATCACTGAGCTAAATCCC
Source organism: Petromus typicus (assembly GCA_004026965.1). NCBI lineage: Eukaryota > Metazoa > Chordata > Mammalia > Rodentia > Petromuridae > Petromus > Petromus typicus. Next base: position 15,216 of record PVIR01017523.1, on the reverse strand, counting down.
CGGCCCTGGAGTAGGATTTTTAACGACATGAGTTTCCTGCAGTACTAGAGTTTGCTGCATGGGCTCTGTCAGCTTCCTGAGCTGTGAGTTTTGCAGATGTGCTACCTACATCTGTTTCATCCTTGCCACCCCTCAGTGCCTGGCTCTGGGTTTGCAGTTGTTTGTGGATGCCTGTGTGAAGGGGATACCAGAGGCACTGTGTAGAGACTAACTCTAACAAGGATGGTGCCAGTTTTTCAGTACTCAGGTACCTGCAGCCCACTGCCCTATTCCCAAACCCCTGGCTTCTTGCTCATTTCTGGTTCAACTAAGCAGGATATATTTGAACCAGCAGCAAACAGGAGATTGGCGAAAAGTATGCATAGTATGCAGTGGGAAAATGGTTAAGAAGCTAAGTAGAATAAGAAAAGTAGAGTCTATTTTGCAGTGAGGTATTGCACTTGAGGAGAAAGTGGAGCTTACAGCTTGAGGACAGGCAGAGCCCCATCTATGTGGTGGTCAGCTGATAGATGACCATTAAGATTCTATTCTGAAAGCCTCTCATTTGGGCACCAGGGTCCCAGTGAGCCAAACTCCACTGTAGACACTCATAACCTGATTATCACCCAGAAGCCACCATCATCATTTCACATCATTCTGATATCTCAGTGTCAATCATTGTCCCCAGGAGTTAACCCTGATCACAGTAGCAGTGACCAAAGAAATCAGACCACAGACATGCAGTGAGCACCCAACACATTCATTAAGCACTGCTTGTCCAGCATAGCACTGGGGGATGATGTGTAACAGAAACACAATTATGGTCTCTATCTACAGTGAGTTAGGCAATCTAGTTAGAAAGATCTAACAAGGGAAATAGAGATGCATATAGCAAGATGATAACATAAAGTGATACTGTGATAGCACATGACATTGTTTCATGTTGACAATGATGTTATGAGGAGAGTGGCACATGGTGTTGACCGTGTATCATTTATTTCCTGGTCTCTTCCTTAAAGTTCAGTGTGAATGACCTGTGACTTCTTCCAAGAAAGACAGTTGTAAGTTAAAGAATATTTTTCACTCAGCAGCTTCTGCCACATTCATGGAGCCAAATTTGTTCTTTCCTATGTATTTCTCCTGTAAAGGTGTCAGGGAAGTTAATTTGAGTTCTGCTGCTTCTTGAGTAATAACTGCGATAGTGAGGTGGGCTATTTAGGACAAGGTCTTAAATCAGAAGATTCCTGCCTGCTCTGTTTTTGATGTGCTTTTATCTTTCCCAGGGCCTAACACTGCTCTCTAACACTAGATGCTTTGGGTATGTGATCTAGGATACCATCTTTGTTTTAGTCCTTTTTGTTCTAGCTGAGTGACTTTGGGTACATTGGTTAATCTCTTTGAATTTTAGTTTTTCCCATCTATAAAAACAGATATAAAGATGAATATGAGGGCAAGTAGCAATATTTCATAGTACAATGGCCATAATAACTGGGTATAGTACTTCTAACATAGTAACATCTAAAACAATATTTTTCTCTTATTTAGCTCTACTACCAATATTCTTTTCTTGTTCTGTGATACTAATGGTTGAACTCAGGACCTTGTGCTTGCAAGGCAGGTGGGGTGCCACTGAGCCACGTCCCCAGCCCCACTACTAATATTCTTAAATCATCGTCAATGGTCATCATAATCAACATCCTGAGTATCACCACTGAATCTGTAGATTCCTTGTCCATTTCCTTAGGACCTTTTAAAATGACTTGATTAATCAAATGCTAAATTCTTCCTGTGTGACAGTGGTCTAAGCTGTCACAGCTCTCAAGTAATACCTTTAGTTAAGTTTTCAAGCAGCGAGGAAATAAATTGCTCAAAATTAATACTGACAATTATGGGTAGTTTTGATTAGATGGACTTTCGATGCTTCACAGATCACTTTCTCTGTAACTTTTAGGTCTGCCCTGGAGATAAACTGTGTGTCTGAGTTCTCTCCTTTTTACCACAAGGAAGGCGAAGGTAACATTTATCTCATAAGATATTCATCGTTGCCTTTCCCATCCAATGTAGGGTCATAGTGAAGAGAAGAGTTTTCATTTAAGTGTTAGTACTGCATAATGAGAGGGCTTGGAAGAGGAAGATTTGTGGGTGGGATTCTGAAGTATAGAAAGCACAGGTAATCATCTTTTGACATCTCAGATACATTTATATGTATACAACTAGAATTCATCTTTGTAACCTGCAGCTATACTTTGAGGGTTTCTGAAGTAGAGAAATTATCAGTGCTCTATCCAGAGACAAACTAATTAATATCTCACAGGAAGATGAATACAAATGCCACATGAACACCCTGACCCCCACAAGAGAAGTCTTTCTCTGAAGAGATATTGGTTTGAAAACTCAGCAGGATAAAGGAACTCATTCTGAAATTTTTGCTTGGGGGCTTTCATTTAAAGCTTCCCTCTGCAAAGAGGCATTCAGTTCCACAGAATTTCTTTACCAAGTCAACACAATTTGCAATGTGGCAATGAGTACGTGCTGACATTTATGATGTGGTATTTTAAATTTGCTTTTCTTCTTTTGTTGGCTAAAAGCATAATCTTTTGTGCATATCATGGATTTTGAAAGGTCATTGAAGGGCAACTGAGAGACTCTTCAAGCCATCTCAGAGGAACATTTAGTTCAAATACAGCGCATGCCAACTTGCCTCTGGGCTCAGAAGACTGGAAGGATGGGAAGGCTCTGTGGAAACCCCACTCTTCCTCCACACCAGCCCCGGAAGGACCTGGAAGGCATATCACTGGCTGCTGTATGAGACCTAATCTACTCCTGTACTGAACAAATACTTAATGAGTGTCTACTAGGGTCAAACCTATGCTGGGTGTTGATTATGTAGCAAAAATAGGCAACAATCCCTCCTTTTTCTCGGGTTGGCTTACTGTTATTATTATACTTTCTGATTATTTGTGTGTATGTCTGTATGTTACATGCATATAAATATTTCTATGTATTTTCCTCAAATTTATATAAATCTTAAATTTAGTTTTATAGAATTAAATCTAAAAATACCTATATAAGTAATATAGAAGTAAAATATATAATTTTTTTTTAGATTATATATTTCAAGAAGTACAGGTTGGGTTTCTCCAGTTCTCTTTGTACAAAGTGCACAATAGCTTCGCTCATTCAGTCACTCTGTATGTGCTTTCTAAGTGCTTTTCTTGAGTTAAGTGGTAAGATACTGTGAGAGGCATTTTCCCAGAGAGTACAATCTAATTCTGTAAACTGAAAACAGACATAGTGATGCAGTGGTTTTTGTTGGCATGTACATTTGGTTTAATGATGTACAAATCTTAAGTCTGATTTCTTTCTTGCTTGTCCAGTAAGAGGAAGCGTAGGCCTGCTGCTCCTCAGAACTGTTTTTCTGTAAGTTTCTGTGCTGCAGCCATTTTCTCCTCCCTCCCCCATCCCCATTCTTTCCACTCTCCTCTTCCTTTCTGAAGATTAAGGATACAGTCTGTATACAGGTCTTCCTTAGGACAATACAGGATTGAAATGCATTTTGCAAACACCTTCACACCCGGGTCCCACACAGCTCACATTTGGGGGCAGGAGAACCTCATATCTTCTAGCTACTTCCTTGCTTCCTGTTGCACCAGCTTCAGCTGTGCCCTGCAAGTCTCATTCCCCTTTTATCCAGGCTCATTTCAGGATGGAGATGCTGTATTTGAAAGCGGAATCTCTGTTAAATTTGGAGTCCACACTCAGCATCTGCAGTTCTAGGAACAGTGGGAACAACTCCCTTCAGAGACCGAGTCAGCTTTAACCCTTCAAAGGACTAAAGAAATAGTTTCTCCTTTCTCAAAGGGCATTAATACTCATAGCTTGCACCTTGGAGAAGGAACTGAAAAGATATTGTCCCAACCCCCTACCACTTACTTCATCTGAGAATAAAGTGTAGGGTTGAGCATCTAGCTGAAATTTCTCTGCTAATGAGATTTGTCACTTCTAGTGAAAGCCGTGAAGCTTAAGCCTTACTTAACACTTCTATACCAAGGGAATCCAGTTATCACATTCATATTGGAGTACTTCCCACTCTCTCTTTCTCTCTGGAGCATAAAGTACACAAGAAGTCAGGGGAAGGGTGCTGCCATTGCCAAGGGAATCGGTGGTCTCCAGAGGATGGGGTGGGATGTCTGAACAACTGGATTTTTTGCATTGCCCATTTTGACAGTCTTGAAAGTCTTATAAGAAGCACAACCAAAGACAGTGAGAAGCTCACCAAGGAGGGAGGAATTGTAGCTAAGGGCACTTCCTGAAAAGGGCTTCTGCAGACTGGACAGTCCACTTGGTGAAGTGAGTGAAATAGTGCTTCACGGCCTCAGTTCACCTCCTGCGGGAGCCTCGTCATACATCCCTGAAGCTTCCCTTTCCCTCCGATGAAACCTCTCAAGAACTCGTTCATGCTAACATGTCAGTCATGGTTCTACTTTAAAGTATTAGCCCTTACTAGGGAGCATTACTTGTAAGTAGGGGAAACATTTATCCAAGATCCTCAGTCTTTGTCGTGCATCTATATCACTTATGATATATTTATAAAATATGAAATCCTAGGCCCCAATCACACTCTATAGTTTGAAAAAATCTCTACAAACCAGTCTCATTCAGAATCAGGGTTGAAAATCATTCCTTGTGTAAGTGAGAAGTTTTTACTGTGTGATTTCTCATAGTGGGGTCAGCATCATCTGGAAATTTAGAGATACAAAACTTTGGGCCTGAATTGTCCCCTGTAGAAATTCTGAAATGTCCCAAAGCAGAAATTCTGGGTATGGGAAGTAGCAATTTTCATTTTCTTAAATCTGCTACCTGATTCTGAGGCTTGCCGCTGCTAATTTGAGAGCTATTGTTTTAAACTGAAGGACCCAAGTGTTTTTGAGACATATTAGCCTAGAATGAATTAATAATGCCTTCTGAAGCCATATTCTACTTGTAGATGGCCAAATGAGAACACAAAAGGTCACCTTTGGATCTTTTGATGCTGTCACAGGTCTGCAGACAATAACAGAGTTAAAGCCATTTTTCATAGTAGTAAGTACAGGGATGATTTACCTAGAATGGCAGAAACATACACGGTAATAGTACTAATTGGCAGTGGTTGTGTCTGTGTTATCATTATCCACCTTCCTTCTTGTGCTTTACAAACCTCAGACTATCAGTGGAGGTTGTGGACAGGGGAGAGAGTGAAGTGGTGATAGAAGAAAGAAGTGATTTTATTTGCTAAGCTAAACTGTACAGGAGTAGAAGCTATTGAATTCTTTTGCACATTAGTTAAGTGTAAATTATATCTCAAAGATAGTCTTCTCAAGGCACTCACTTGGAATGCAGTGTCCTTATGGCCTGGAAGCATTGTAAATAGGAAAGATTGCCTGAACATTTGGCTGAAATATGATAGCATTTAATTTTTCTTCAATTAACACTATTCTTAGTGCTAGAGATGCCAAAATGAATAAGACAGTCACTATCTGTCACCATGAGATCTTGGGGGAAAAACAAGCAAGAGGACTACTAATGAAGTGGAGACTTAGCACACTCTACAAGCACCGAGGGACTGGTTAGATCTTACGAGTGCGGCTTTGGTAAGTGCTTCCCAAGTAAGGGATATTTGATCTAGAAACTGAAGGTTGAGAGCCAGGTGAAAGGATAGAGCGGAAGGAAAGAGAAGTGGGGTGTGTGTGAAGATACGTGTAAAGACTTGGGGTCGAGAGACACTAGGATGGAGATTTTGAGAACTGTAATCTCTGTATGCTTGATCCTAGAAAGCACAGTGGAATGTGATAGGAGACGATGTCTGAAAGGCAGCAAGCCCAGACCTGGAGGGCTTAGGAAGTTAGATGGGTTTGGACCTCAGCCTAACAGCAATTGGAAGGGTTTAAAGCAGGGGAAGAAGATGATAGATTTGCATAAAAATTAGGACTTTTGGCTGCATTTTAGAAGTGAATTAAAGGAGAACTGTAGATATGGGGGGACAGGGGTTTTCTGTCATGCAGACTAAGTTTATAAATGTTTGCTTAGGGAAAAAGGAATGAACAAAGAAATTAAGAGATTAAAATGTGTATTTGGTATTATGTTCTTTTTCAGTCCTATTTTTATTTTTTTGAATGAAACAGATCTATGAAAGTTATAGAGACCTAGCCAAATGCATATGTCAGTGAACCAGTACTAATGGAGCACCAACAATGTGAAAATCACAGTAGAAAACAGTGCTGGACACCATGAGAGAGTCAAAGAAGGCTGTTATCTTGTCCCCAAGATAGCAAGTAATGGAATCACACAAGAATACTTAAATATTCATTGAAAATCCAGTAGCATTAGGATCAATTATCTAAAAGTAAGGATGAAATCATAAGCCCACTGAAAGGATTAGAAATAATTTTGTGAGAGATGTGGGTCTTAGGACAAACTTTGAAGGATGCTGGGAGTAAATAGCTGCACAAGAGAATATTGTAGGCCAGGATTGGTATGAACCACGGGCATTGTGGTCACGTCTACATTTATGATTTCAATTTGTCTTGATTTTCAGGGAAAGTCAGTGGAATTTCAGGAAATCATATTAGCTTTTGGTAAAAAATGCAGGAATAATGAATGCGTCTTAGTGAGTGGTTGCTTTTCTGCTGTGCCAGCTGCACCTGGGGCACAATGGGGGCATATGAATGTACTTGGCTGGAAAGGCATATGGGGTTGACCTGGAAGGGCATAGTGGACTGAGGCCTTGCTTTGGGGAGTTCCATGGGCCTTTCATAATCTGACTGGTTACCCCATAAGTTCGGCATGGTGTAGACTTCAGAATGTTACCTTTCCCAAAGGCAGTTTAGAAATTCCATATAATGAAAATGAGTATTCTGAGAATCCATTCCCATACCAAGAATTCTGAACTTATTGCCCTTTACCACAGAAGTCATTTGCTCCTGTGCAGGTTCTGGAGGGTGCATTTCATTCTGAATCACCCTCACATCTCAGGGTTAAGTTGCTACTTGATAGTCCCTTCCCTCCATAGGAGCAGAGGGGGAGGTTAAAGTGCCCAAGGACTGAAACTGTGACTTTCAACGTTAGCATGAGGACTGGACCAGGCAGGCCTGAGAGAAGACAGGCATGTTTCTGGGGAGGCTTCTGGGAGATACCTGTACCAGCCAGTCGACCTGGCTGAGGAGGTGGAGATAATGCAGGAAGTCCGTCTTCCTGTCACCCTTGGGGATGTTAGTGTGCAGGCTGAGTTCAGAGGGGTATGATGTAGGGTGAGCCATCTCTGGAAGTGGTTGTGGGGCTCCCTGGACTGAGGGTCAAGGAAGCAAAAGGAGTGACAGACCCCTGAAAGAGAGCCTGCAGGCTCCACAGATTTCCTTTTCATTGGGGTTGGACCTCTTTTCTGTCTTTACTTTTTATATTTGTGATCTGCTGTCATTCAAACAGCTAGGATTCTGAGGATAGAAATTGGTTGAAAACCTTTATTATTTTAAAGGCCTTTCTATAACATGCTTCTCCTGCCGAGTTTAAAGATAAGTCCCCAAGATAGAGGAGGTTACAATTCTGTGATACCTGTAGATCCAACAGCAATGACTCTCGGGACCTGCTCAGAGTACGCAGACCAGGCCAAGCTCCACGGGGTTGCTAGACATAGTGATGGAGCTCAAGAGCCGAAGAGCTGCCAACTGGAGGAGGAACAATGGGCTAGTGTGAGTGCTGCCTGCGGGCCTGTGGGGTTACAGTCCACCGAGGGTGCAGAGGCGTGTTTGTCCAGGCAGAGAGCCACGTGGGACACCAAGCCAGCGTCCCTGGCACATCTCCTGACTGCACCTGCAGCGGAGCCTCCGGGTACCTTAAGGAAGGAAGGAGCTGTGGCTAGAGGCCCGGTCCCCAGCCTGACTGGCCTTGTCAGTTTCTTCTGCACTTCCTGGTTGTGGTTGAGGACTGCCCTCTCTGTTCCAGGAAGAATTCTCCACTGTGTTCAGACCAGACCAGCTCTTCCTTACTTGCTCCTTGGCCTCAGTATCCAGGAGCCAGTTCTGACCCAGAGACACTAAGTGGTGATGGGGCAACTTTGAGTGAGAAAGACCTGCTGAACAGAAGGCCATTTCTGTATGTGGGCTGAAAGTGTCTGTGAGAATACTGGGCTTTGCAACAGGGTTAAAAACCCCTGGGCCAACAAAGGTAGGCCCCTTCCTCTGTGAGTGGGAGTAGTTTTATCACCAGGTGTGAGTCATTTGGGTAGAAGGCATGCCTCTTAGTCCAGGCTTAGAGCTGGACCCAAATGTCCAAGGAGAGTATTGGACTGTGACTGTGTGGGGTAGAAATGAGGATCCAAGTCGAGGTGAACCAGGTATCTGGGTTAGTTTTAGCACCAAGTGTGGATGAAGCAGGACCCACAGATCACAGGATGAGCTGGGCTTGGTTGCCTTGCCTTCTTCCCAATCATTGATATTCTCTGGACCTGTTCCTGGTCGGGCTCTCTGGCTCGGTATTTAGTAAAGCAATAGCCGACACTAACGGGGTATGTGTTGTTGCTAGGCTCTGTGAGATGCCTTTTAATCGATCCTCACAGCAGCCTGGTGAGGGATTACTGTATCTGTTTTTGATAGTTGAGGAAATTGAGACACAGTATTAAATACTTTGCTCAAGGTTCAGTTTTAAGTGCTAGAGTTTGGATTTGAATCCAAATCTGATTTCAGAATCAAATTCCTAATTGCTTTTTATTACAGAGCCTGTTAGTGCTATTCTGAGTGTTCCTAACAAGAGGGGCTGAGTTCAAGGTTAATGAAGATTTACAAAGGCTGGCGGAGTGCCCGGAGCAGCACGTGAGGCAGTACTTGAGGCCAAATCATGTGCCATGGTCTGTTCCCCTTCCCTCTGGCACGTTTCCCTGCTTGGACACTGGTTTTGATTTAGTAACTGAGAAAGTTCACTGATGGTTTCTCCCTACAGCTTCTTTCCAGCTGTCTCCAAGGCTGGCAGTGACTCATGAGGAAATTCTTCCAGGAGTCTGACAGTGCATCCTACATTTAGTACTAGAGTTGAAAATATCAAAAGAGAGTTGTCCTTCAGTTTCCATGGGAGATTGGTTCTAGTGTCCTCAAGGATGCCAAGATCCAATGAGTACTTAAGTCCCTTACCTAAAACTGGTGTAGTATTTACATAAAACCTACATACATCTATCTTCCTATGTACTTTACATCATCCCCAGGTTGCTTATAAACTAACATGATGTAAATACTACATAGTTGTTGTACTTTATTATTTGTGAACTGATAACAAGAAAAAATCTGTTCATAGTCAATGCAAAATTTTTTTTCAGATTTTTCAATTTGTGATTCACAGATATAGGACCTGAGGATGGGGGTGAGGGCCCAGCTGTCAACAGTTCTCTCAGTGGCCTCTGAACTCATCTTCTGTCTGGTTTTATCATGTATTCATTGGGCATCTGTGGGCACTGTTTTCCACAGCCAGCTACTGCTGCCCTATCAGGGTATTGGGCTGAATAGCAGCAGATGTTCAAATGTCTGCTGTTTACTCTGATGTAGCTAATCAGTTTGAACTGATATCACAGCCACTGGCAGATGGGAGCGTGTGGCTGCCTAGATTAGATTATATGATTCACTGGAATTTGTACACTGATTTAGTAACTTGAGTTCTGGAATCCAAGTAGTGAGAATTCCATGATAAGAGTAAATGTGAAGGAAGCTGAGGAGAGATTCAGAAATTGCCAACCTACAGAAATGTCTCCTCTGGCGCAATTTGAATGAATTTGGGCATGTATGCTTATGAATATAGATGACTGTATGGTATAGTCTACCATCACTCTGTTGCATATTTTCACATGTCTCTGTGGTCCAGGCAATTTGCCCTTGGGGGCCAGGCTCAAGCCCACACATGGGAATGTGATAATAATAGCTATACCTTTATATGCTTACTATTTGTAGGCACTGTTCTACTGTTTAATATGTATTAAGTGATGTAATCCTTTCAAAATTTTATGGCATATTTGCCCAGAGGAGAATAGTAGAGACAGGATGACACCTGGCATTTGGCTTGTGGGCCTGAGCTCTCAACTGTCAAGTTACCACTGCACAGACTAGAATATCTGCTCTCCAAAAAGCTCAGAGCCAAGCAGGAAGGGATAAAAGATCCAGGCTGGACCTTGCTTTCTGGAGAAGACAGACAGTTAATACAAAAGAAGACCTGGTTAAGGAAGTAATTGCCAAATGTTATCCTAGGACCTGTAGCACCAATATGACCTAAGAACTTGTTAGCAATGCAAATTCTCTGACCCAGCCAAACCCTACCAAGTCAGAAAGTCTTGAGTGGGGATTCTCATCCATGATAAAGTTTGGAAATGATTGGTACAGGAAATCAAGAGGGGAGTTTCTGGGCCTGTTTATGGCTTTGCCCTGCTAAGTGACCATGGACAGGTAATGTTTTTTCTCTGATCCTGTTTTCCTCATCTTAAAATTTAAATATTCACTCCAGAGTCATTTATTTTTCAACATGTATTGAATGCTGACAATGTGACAGTTTCTGAGATACAAAGATAATGCAATGAGAATTAGACAGCTTGGGATCATCCTTGGCTAGCAGTCTAGGTTTACCTCTAGTTAGTTCATGCTGCAGTAATTGTTCAAAAAGTTCTATTTCTACGTTCCTTTCAACTCCTATATATTTTTACATTGTTGTCAAGTCACTTCTTTAAAAAGTGTGATTCTGGGCCGGAGATTTAGCTCAGTGGTTCCATTGCCTGCCTTGCAAGCACAAGGGCCTGGATTCCATTCCCGGTAACCACATACCACAGTGCCGGGCGTGGTGGTGCATGCTTGTAATCCCAGCACTCGGGAGGCAGAGGCAGGAGGATGGCTGTGAGTTTGAGGTTTGCCTGGGCTACATAGTGAGCTCAGGGCCAGTCTGAACTACAAAATGAGATCTTGTCTGAGAAAAAAAAAACCATGATTCTGATCCCATTGCTTCTCATCTATAAAACCTTCACTAATCCCCTTTTGTCTATGCTTTCTAAGTGGAACACATTGAAGGACCAGCTGCTTGGAAATGTCACAGACTTTAGACATAATTCTGTTAAGGACATATGGGCTGGTAGGATGGTAAAAAAGAATCCTGCTTAGAAGAAGTTTGAGGTTCCACAGAACTTGAATCTTGTGTCCAAAAGAAGAAAGGATAGAATCCTTTGTGCAACATTTGGCAAAACTGTGTTTTACTTTGAGACTCATGTGACATTTACCCCCAGACAAACCTGGTTAAATTTCTTTTATTTCAAAACCTATGGAAAATTGAAACAGTGAAAAATAGGTGTGTTGACTCAAGATCCTAAACAGTATGAGTTGTGACAACAAGGCTGCTGTGACAATGGTACTCATCCCTGTTCTCTTCAGAGTCATGTACTTATCAGTCAGTATACTGAATTGGTTCCCTGGGGCCGGGCTACGGCTGTGAGCTTCACTGAATGGGAATTCGCTCTTGAACTCCAGGTGCCACTGTTGTCATAGCTGTGTAATCAGCTGTCTCTTCTTGAAAAAGAGTAATCCTTCAGTAATCAATGCATCAAGACATCATTGAACACATGCTCTATGACTGTCATACCAAATTTTCAGGGTAAATGGAAACCCAAGATGTTTCCATAAGGAACTCATACTTCTTGTACTAGAAGAGGCAGAGTGTGAAATTTGCTATCTTCGGCTTGGCATAATTTAACAGGGCAGTCCAAATTTAAGATGGGTCTAGGACTGCTTAGCAATCTTTATGGAATTTTGCTTTGAAGAGTGTTAGTCTGTGAAGTCCATTCTGTGGGTGCAAAATGACTCTCTTGTTTCAGGGAGATAAGTTGTCTGACTTGCATCCTTGACTGCCTAAGGAGGCTTGGAAACCTTGGAAGAAAGGGAGAGCAAGGACATGGATAATTTTCTTACAGTTTTAGCTTCTGTGCTCTTTCTAGTCAAACCCTCTAAAGGAATCTGGACAGAATGTAAAGCTCCCTGGAGCCCTGATCCTCCCTCCAGTGATCTGACTGACTGAAGTTCAATTTCTGCTCTGTCATTATTAAGGCAGTGGCTGTCATTCAACTGATATTTGTTAAATTTATTGAATGTAGAATATCTAGGTTTAATATTGTTGGTGCTTTTTACCTATATCCCTCAGCTGGGTTTTTAGGAATGCTTATAGGAATGTTCCTAAGGATGATAATTTTGAGAAATATTTTCTGCTATCTCCTCAAGGCCCAGTGCAGTCTGGATGGCAAGAGCCTGCATATAGATGGTGTTTACAGAGTGATTGAGTGAGTGAATGAGTGAATGAGTGGATGGACAGTGAATGAATGAGTGAATGAACAACTGTCTGGGACCCAATTTTCTCAGGAAGAGGTAGTGTGATGTGACTGAGAGCTGTGGAGTCAGATCGCCTCGGTTAGATCCAGGGTTTCTCTTTTAGTTAAGTTTCTTAACCTCATACTCTTTCCCTATGTAAAATGAAGCTCTGCTTGAATGGATTTTTATGAGAATTAAATGGACTAACATGTGCAAAGTATCTAAAACAGTTCCTAAAACAGAAAGTGCTCCAGAACCCTTAGGTCTGTTGTCTTTGAAAGTGGAAAACACATGTGACATTGCTGGAGTTGTTCCGCCCTGTCATACCCCACCCTATCACGTGACTGGGCCTCCTTGTGAGACATATCACTTAAGGAAGTTTTAGTAATTTTTAGAAAATACTACTCTTTCCAGTCAATTTATATTTATTGTGTGCTTGCTATATTGATTACTGTTTTTGGTAATTTCCTTATATATATTGGTGGATACTGGGCTAAAATAAATAATATTCATAATTAATAAAAATAAGAGTAACAGTAATAATGGATAGTTATCTAACCTAGACAATTTATTGATTTTACCATGTTCTGGGAATAGTACATGTTGGTGACCCAGGCGTTGCCTGAATGAGGGGGCCATGAGCACCCAGGTATTGATTGGATGTCAGTGTGTGGCTTTGTCTCTATGTTTACACAGACTGGACTTAGTGTACTGGATTTACCAGTCTCACCCTGGTGTTACCATGACCAACAAAATCCTCATGTAGAGGTCCTCCTTAATTAAAGTGACTACTCTGTATTTGGAGGCATATTTCTTTTTCCCTTTGGATTTTCAATATGTCTCAAATTTTGAGTTACCTTTTCTACCCTTTTCCCTTTCTTCTTCTTCCTCTGCTTACCCTTTGTTTCTATGTCTGGACCTTCTCAATATATTCATTCATTCATTCATTCATTCATTCAATGTACTCTCCTATCACCTTAGAGAAGGGGCACTTTGAGAAACAACAGTGCAGATGCTGTCCCTGTAGCTCCACCCACAACCGAATGTTGCCCAGGAGCACGGCTCACATGCAAATAGACTTGTCCTCACATGTTGGAGCCTTTGCCTCTTTGCAATAAATTCTCTTTGATTCACAAGGAAATGGACCTCGGCTTTATTGCTACTCCTATTTCCATAGTGTCTGGGAAGAAATCATCAGGTGTAGCTGGTAAAAACCTGAGTCACTGGGAGGCCTGGTGTTTCAGGAAGAGGAAGAGGAGGCTCCTTTGTTGTATATTCAGAAGGCATGTGATTGACAAGCATTGCCTGTCTTTGGACAAATCCACTTCACTTCACTCCTCTGGGGCTTCTGCTCAACGGCAAGCAGGGCATTGGTCTGAAGCTGAGCAGGCCAAAGCATCACTGGTGTTGGTGTTTTGGGAAGGTTCTGTCACGGGGGGATTTTTCATGGTACCCAGCAAAGCAGCGAGGATGACAGGCCTGAGAGGCAGAGTGGCTCCCAGATCAGTATTCCATGGGGAGGGTATGACAGGAATAGAATCGGTGTTGAGAGCAGAGCATTCACGGTGCCAGGCTCCCTCCTGGAGAAATGATGGTTGTGTGCTTAGCTAAACAAAGGAAAGTTCCACAGTATGCTTCAGTGGAGATTTTGTTTTTCTTTTTAACCAGGGTGTTCTAGGAGCATTCCAATGAAGAAGACTTTAAACCAGATACATAGAAAAGGAACTGCTAGGTAGAAAGGGAGGGCTTATCTTTGGTTGTTTAGGTTACTGCTCCCTAAATGTTAAAGCATTGTTGTCTGAAGTGCTTATTTAAAAAACCCCAAACTCCCCAAAGCAACCAACAGAGGTACAAAGTACCTTAGATCTGCTGAATCAAGTTCTCTGGAGGGTAAATATCTGTCCATAATAAGTATCCCATGTAATTTAAAGGGGATCATTTTCTAGGAATTCTTTTGGGGTTTCCTATTGTTTATAAAAATTAGTTTTCCATATTAATAATGGCTTGCTTAAACATGGGGATTTCCTTACTGTAGTATCCCCAATATCCAGCACAATTTCCATCATGGAGTTTGTGCTCAATAAGTATTTGTAGAAATATCAGGGGAGATATTTCTCAAGGTGTCTAAAAATCATACAGGGAGTAGGGGTAAGTTACTGGTGGTAATGGGGAAAAATATCAAATAATTGAAGCCCATTATTCATATGGGCATATGGTGGCAAACAATGCAAAAAGAAAAAAAGCCACTCTGCCTTGGAAGGACCACATGAGACTCAAATAGAACTTTTATTTTATAAATGCTATTTTCCAAAGTTTGCTGGTAATAGTGATATGAAAGGTAATAACCACCAGGCTTCCTTGACTATCTTCCAAGATAATTTTTGGCAGTCTTGAATTATAATATTGAAACCCCCTGGTTCTTTGTTTTCTTACCTACAAAGAATGTCAGACACCTGCGAGGTGCCTATGTGCATGAGAGTCTGTCATTGTGATAGTGGCCACCTGTCTCATACCAAAGGGCCTTCAAGAATGGCCATGGTGAGAGCTGAGCACTCTCCAGATGGCCACAGGGATGGCTGCTCCATACCAATAAGCCCTCACTCTGAGCACTGGCCTCCATCCAGACCACGTGGGTAAGCCAAACTCCACTTGATCTGATTTCTGTTTTGTAATGCCCCACTCTAACGTCTTTTAAGGTGCAATAAAATGGAAAATCCCAATTGTTAAGGCCATTTTTATATAGGCAGCCGTGATACATCTGTTAGCTATATTTGCAAATGATAGTTGAGAATTTGAGAAGATGAGATGAGGTCTCTTTGGTAAGGATAGCAGAAACTACTCTCTTCTTGGAAAAGTAGAAATTGGCAAGACTAAAAAGGCTCTCAGG